>PVJA010002422.1:0-22049 GCA_004027025.1 Myocastor coypus | reverse complement strand
CACAAAGTTTCACCTGTAGACATATAAGACTTTTAGGGCACATCATAATCTAAATCTCACAGGCACCACGATTATCAGTTCTCTTTAGAAGCCAGGAAAAGGAATAGAGGAAGATATGTGAAGTGTGTGATAGTTAAGCAATGATTTAGGGAGCTACTGCTTACACACACAGCTTGGTTTTCAGTGAGTACTCATTGAATTAAAATTAATAAATGATAAAGAATTATAGGAAGGAGCAAGTGTAAGAAGAGAGATTAAGAAAGCCAGTGTGAGGAAGAAAATATATTTAGCACATTTATTGTCTTAGGAAAATGAAATGATGATGTGGAATTCTTGATGAACTTGGGAAATTGTCAGCAAAATCAATTCCAAAGAGTTTAAAAAAATAGCTGTCCTGGCAATGGCATCAGCATGAGAAAACATATTAGCTCTTCCAAGAGGCGACAGAAGAACATATTTCTTCAGATGTATGCATTGTAATACAATTGGTAAAATAAATGTTTTATTTCTTTATAACTTCATTATGTCCTTTCTCTTAAATGCTTAAGGGAAAAAGCAGACCTTTAGTGAAGGCTACGCTTCAAAGCTATAAGATATAGGAGTCTGAGTAGGAATTGAAAAGATTTTTGATTGCATAGATATAGAATCAGACCCAAAATTGTTTGCCTTTGTGTTTGATCACCATTCAAACCAACCTGTGGGGCTTTTGACATTGTGAAGAAATAGTGACAGATCAAAGGATAAAAGAAAAATCACTGCAGATAAAAATCAGTTCACACAATTGAAAGGCAGGTATATGCTATATACCATTGGGGCATGGGGTCAAGCTGTTAGTGCTGATGAGATGGCAGCTGAAGAGAGCAGAAAACATTTTTATGGTGTGATGACAGTGGATGGCCAACACGCTGGTCTTTAATCCCTGTGTTTGCCAGAGGGAGAAGGCAAAGGAGCACAGAAAAATAAACACAGAAAGCCATTTATATAAAGGCTCTCTGAAAGACCTGAGTTCCACAAACTCTTCTTAGAAATGGCAGTGAAAATTGTAATCCCATCTAGAAAATTCTTAACCTTTATTTTCTTCACTTCTACTAGTAAGGCAAGAATTCAGATGGAATATCTTTGTTCAAAGGAAGATGGCTATATTATATTAAATTTGGTTATCTATAAAACATTGATAATTTTTTTCAAATTTATTTGCAGTCATTTAAAGTTTCCCCTTAGACTTGGGAATATGAGATCTTGGAAATTTAAAGTAAGTATATTTGGGGCCTTATGGACTTAATTACAATTTCTATGTCATCATTTTCAAGTGAATGTACAACAAGCAGTTTTGGTTAAAAAGGAAACTCTGTGGAACAAGGCTTGGAGGTGGTTACAGACCTGTAATCCCAGTACTCTGGAGGTTGAGATAGGATTGTGGTGAGTTCAAGACCTGCCTGGAGGCTACAAAAGTGAGTACAAGGCCATCCTCAACTGAATAAGGAGACCTGATCTCAAAACAAAAAATAAAAAATTCTAACTCTAACCTGTCATGGTGGTTCATATTTGTAATCCCAGAACTCGAGAAGCTATGGCAGGAAGATAATGACAAGTTCAAGGCCACTCTGGGCTACATAGTGAGTTCAAGGCCAACTTGGACTATATAGAAAGACCCTGTCTGAAGAAGACACAAACAAGTGAAATTCTACTCTCTTCATATTTATATTCAGTGCCAATAGGAGGAAGATACTTTATCATAAGTGTGATTACTGCTGTAGTACTGCCTGTTCATTTAAGAGAAGCTCATGTGAAGTATGGAAAAAAGAATGAAGGAAAGAGGAGCGAGGACAGAAGGAGAAAATAAGAAAGAATGTTTGTGGTATATAGCTAAAAAAGCCCCTTTTATTGGGAACATTTTAAATTAAAGATTCTAGCAAAATTTCTAACTGTTACTTTAAAGATATAACACCAGAATTAGAAGAGGAAAAGAGAAAAAATAGAACTTGCTATAGAAATCAGTAGCCACCTTGTGTTTCTTGATTTTTTTTGTAACTCAAGATTGCCTTTTATTCTAACGACTGCTGCTTTGAAGAAAATAATCCACCCACTCCTCAAGTTTCTGTCTATTTGTAATTCCCCAGCTCCCTGGCAGGTTAGTGAATTGTTTGGCATTTTTCCAGAGAAAGATTGCCCAGCTAGGAACTGTAGTTGGATGCAGCTCTGGCGTACATCAGCTACCACAGGGCTTTCCTGTAATGCATGTCTGTTAGGGTACCTAGGAAGTTCCAAGGCTCTGTAATGTCACTCTTCACATGGGTTGACTATTGTAGAGTACAAGAGCATCATTTTGTGGAAATTGAGATTTTATGAATCTGAATATTGATTTATGAATCAATCTGAATTGCACAACCTCTTTAACACTCCTTTACATAGAGCTCCTGAAACATGTCTTTTGAGTTACTGATTCTAGTAGATTATAGTACAATTCCCATGAATGTAAAATATTTGTACTTGTAAATTCTTTATTGAATGATAATTCATTTTGAGCTTTTAAGTAACCATATAAGTTAAAAAGTCAAATCTATGTTTGTATTTAAAAGAATAACTTAATATCACTACAGGATTTAAAGTTAAAATAATTTTTTGTGTTCTGGGACAATTTATTTTGGTCTCCAGGTTACACAAAGATAATATATGATTTATTATTTGTTTTTATATAATAACTTACTAATGAGTATAACAATATGCAGTACTAAAAACTACTTCTAATCTCCCAATAGGGAGCACACTTAGCTGAGGAAATAGAGAAAATCACCAATGTTACAAAAAGTACCGCCACGCTAAAAGGAGGCCACCTTTATTCTTGTGAAAGGATTGCTTTTAGACATAGGTGAATAGATTCCTATTCAATATATATTTTCAATTTTCTCCAATAAAATACTTCAGAAGTTAATTATAAGAGCTGGTTGGAAAATAAAAGGGTTGTAATTTTGATTAAATGAGTGATAATTTTCTAAATTTCATTTTTCTATATTTACTACATGAAGTACTCACGTTGGGAGTAACACTTCAGATACTAGATACCGTACTCCTAGTGGTAGGTTTCCTTAGGAGGCAAAGGCTCTGAGAAGTGTGTGTGAATCAAGTTTAGTTACTTAATTTCATTATTTCTCCCAAGCATCTCTTTCTGGAAGGTCTGATTGTGATGAGGTTGCCCATCCAAGTCTGGCCGGCTCTTGTGGCATGGGATGGATGGCAGAGATACAGTTCTATCCCTCCTGCCCCTGGATGGCTCGCGCATATGCGTGGTATGTGTAAGGCTTGCAAGCTCCTGATCCACGCTCCACCTTCCATGCCTAGACCTCTCAGTTATGACAGTGCTTTTCAGTTGCATCACTCTGGAATTATTTGCTTCAAGGGTCAGCTCCAATGTCTGATGTTTGCTATCCAGAATTGCCCAAGAGCTGTGTAGTTGCAAAGACTGCCTCATTCTACTCTTGTGCCAAACATTTTCCTCAGCTTTCACTGCACTTATTAACTCCTTACTGGTGCCTAGATAAATTTCTGATGAAGGTGGCCCCAAGTATTTTTAATATCCCACTAGGTCTCCTAAGCAACTTAACTCCAACCTTTAAAAGCCAAAACTATTTGGTTCTCAATAGATACTATTTGGGCACTTTTATCTAGCACAAAAAAACCTAAGAAATTGCTATCCAGTCCTGCCATCCTTTTCATATTTATTACCCTCATTTAATGATGAAAAAAGGGTTTCTCAAGCAAAGGATTTCTCTCTCAGGGTTTCTCTAGCAAAGCCCTCGGTTCACAATAATGATTCTTCCTCTTTTCTTTTTTGCAATTATTCTTCATTTCTCCCTCCTCACAATCTGTTTGAGTCTACAGACATTCTAAAAAATTCTCTGTCTGTATGAGAGCAGAAGATTGTTATGGGAATCCTTGGGAAGAATCAGAGTTCTTTGCTTTTGAAATTTTGGGGCACAGACACAAATATAATGAATAATGCTTAAAAGTTTTGGTTAAAGAGAAGTGTGACACAGGATGGAAGAAGGGAGAACCAGTGTTATTCTGCTGGGTAGTTTGCAAAAGACAGCTGAAATATTAGGCATAAGGCATCATAAAGTCATACTTTATAGCAGCATTTGCCTTTGGAACTCTGAGGAATGACATAGGTAGAAGCCACATGGGAGTGGTGGGTATCATAGAAAAGCAGTAGAAATTACAAGGTTAACTCATCCCTTTCTAATTTCTGGGGAGAAGTAACTTAGCTGTCAAATGCACTTTCTAGCTAACTGCTTCATAAATCTAGATAGTTACAGAAATTTTTGCTGCCAACATGATTTTTAAATTAGGCCAATTAGACTGCAAAGTCAAGAGTCTAGTGCCCTCACTATATGGAAGGGAGAGAAGAACGGTGTTTTTGAAAAAGAAGCCAGACTAGTCTTTTAGAGAGGAATGACTAATGTGATTATTTAATTTTCATGCCTAGTGTTAAATGCTTCTTAATCCAATTAAATAGTATGGAATCAATTATTACTTTGCATATACTATATGTCTATCTGTGCTTGGGCTTGCAAATATATTGACAAAAAAGTGTTATAAATTCTTTTCAGATGGAAAAACAATTATGTATGCAAAATATTAGAGAATAGAGTTGGATTTTATGCAACTCTGAAGATATATGCTCAGTTAATAACCTATAGGTGATCAGAAAAAGAAAGTGTGGGTTGGAGCTATTTGCAAGAAAAGAAAAGACTTCAGAATGGATAGAAAGAGCATTTAGAAAGAAAAGAGCTATGGAATTCCCATCTATAAGAGCAACATTTCATTTGAAGGAATGTGGATAATACCAGGTCTAGTTATTACTCAGTTTGAATATTGCTGTTGGGGAGATAAAAATGGAGAAAATTAAACATATTAAAAAGAGGAGATTTATCTTTCCATAAAGTCACTTCCTGTGACACTCTTGCTTTGTGCTGTCACACATGCCTGGGCAAATCTTTCTTTACTATGTTTCACAGAATTCTGCGAATAAAAGTAGTGACTGTGGAACCAGATCATCTGGTTTCAAAGCTTGATATGTTACCTGGTAAATGACTTTCCTTGAATTATTCAGCTATGTTATCTCAGAGTTTTTAAATGCGTATAATATAAAAGAAACTACTTAGAGAGGTGATTGTTAAAATTGAAGGGCTTAAATATGTAAAAGGTTAGTACAATATCTAGCACAAAGTGTGTGTCCTCTGAATAGATACTGTTATTGTTAGATTACTTTTTGCAAGTTTCTGGGCTCTTGTGGTCAGAGATTATTATGATTTAAATCTAGAACTTTCCTCTAAAGTCTCATATGTTCAAAGGTAGGGCTTTGGAAGATTGTATTAGGAGGGAAGTATAGCTGACTTGCTGTTAAGAGACTGGAGTCTGGGAGGAGTGACAAAGTCCTGGGGGGGGGGGCTGTAAGTTGCCCTCCTTGGCACTTGCCCTTTCTCTCTGCTCCCTGACTGCCATGATATGAGCAGACCTTTCAGTCACTGAAGTCAGCTTATTATGAACTACTCTTCTAAAAACTGAGCCAAAATACAACTTTTCACTTTTAATTTGTGGATGCCATGCACTGTGACACTGTGTCTCAACAATACAGTGACTAAGACAGATGCTGAGAATTTATTTTTTAAACGTATTTTCCAAATGAAAATTTTTAAATGTATTTTTCAAATGAAAATTTAATTTGTTGAAGTTATAAAGTACTATGATTATGCATATTATTGTCTTTTCATACCTGAGACTGAGTAATTTTTAAATAAAAAATGAAATTTTCAGCTTACAGTTTGGAAAGTGAGAAGTCAAAATGGTAGGATGCCATGCCGGCACCCCTGACTATGGCACAGCCTATGCATGGCCTCTAGCAAAAGTGTGTGTGAGAGACCATGAAGTATAATAAGAAACCAGAAATTGCTCAGGAGGAGGAGCCAGGTTTATTCATTTGTAACAAGCTCTTGGGGCTGGGGATTTGGTTCAGCGGTAGAATGCTTGCCTAGTGAGCTAGAAGCTCTGGGTTCGGTCTTCGGCACAAAAAAAAAAAAAAATAAAATAAATAAAAAAATAAAACCTCCTGTAACAAGCTCTTGTAAGAACTAATCAGGTCCCAGAGAGCTATCCTAATGTCTTCTGAGGTTCACGTGCCAAATAACAATCACCTTTCAGTAGATTCCACCTCTTTAAAGTTCCACCATTTCTTAATGCAGACACATTGGGGACCAGACTTCTAACACATAAACCTTGTAGAATAAACCACATTCAAATCATAGCACATATACAGCATGTGTGATCACCACAGTCAAATTGATTGACATATCCATTGCTACTCATTGCTATACCTGAGATCCCCAGAAATTGTCCATCTCATCACTGAAAGTGTGCTCACTTTGTCCAACACCTTCAAATTTTTCCCGCTCCCTAGTTCCTGACATAATTCTGTTCTATTTTGATCAATTTAACTGCTTTTAGATTTTATTTCACTTTAAAGAGGACCAAAACAAAACAAAAGCATACAAAAGAGAATGGGGCAGGGTGATAGCTCAGTGGAACAAGTGCTTGCCTGGCAAGTGCAGGGTTCTGAGTTTGATCCCACCCACCATTAAACAAACAAACAAACAAACAAAAAACCAAAAAAAAAAAAGATGAAAATAAACAAAAAATAAAATGAGCAAAGAATAAAAATCAACAGTAAGCATGAAAAATGGCATAGAATTTTAAAACAAGAATAGGAAACTAATAATGACTGTTATATTACATATTGTTATCTTCAAATTTGTTCAGACTATCAGATATAGGCACTCAAAACTGATTAAACAGTTAAAACATTAGCTCTTCATTTCCATAAACCTTGAATTTTTTCCTTATCCTTTTTATTTCTATAATTTATCTTAAAGAGGGTATAAAATAATAGATACAAACTTAGAAATGATGTACATTAAAAATTAAATATATTCAACAGTGGTTGTTATATTGCACTTTGCTATCTTTTACATGGTTACTTGGATTACAGATACTAGCATATAATGTTGGTCAAAATAAAAATTTTGAGCATTAACTGCTGTCTTCGAAAACCTAATGGAAATAAGTACTACAATCACTTTAGCTTTCCTGTGTATATACTTACATGATTTTTCTCTTTATTTCTTTCCTATCTTTTCTCTTTTATCACATATTATTTATTCCCTCATGCCGTTTCTTTCCCTTTTACCATATCTATTGTATCTTTCATATTTTATTTATCTCCACAGGTTCATACATTAGGGAGACAATATGATGCTTACACATGTGGGTCTGATTTATTGTACCTAAGTGTATAGCCTTGATACAAAGTCCACACCAAAATATCAATAGTATTACTCTACACAAATAACAAACTCACTGAGACAGAAATTAGAAAAACAACATCTTTACAATAGCATCCAAAAATGATACTTAGGAATTAAACTAACAAAGGAAGTAAATGATCTATACAATGAAAAATAAATTCTCTGATAAAAGAGATCAAAGAGGATTTCTGAAAATGGACAGATTAGAAAAAAGAAAATGAACAGATATTCACTGTCTTTGGATAGGAAGAACCAACACTGTAGAAATGATCTTACTCCCAAAATTGTCATACAGATTTAATGCAATCCCTATCAAAATACCATTAGCATACCTCACAGATCTAGAGAAAATATTCCTAAAATTCATTTGGAAACAGAAAGATCTATGATAGCAAAGGCAATCCTAGCCAACAAAGACAAGTAAGAAGGCAGTACAATCCCTCTCTTGAAATTATGCTACAAAGCTACTCTGATGAAATAAGCATGGTACATCTTAGGGAAAGGAACACACCTTAAGATCAATGAAAGAGATTAGAAGACACAGACACAATGACATACTCAATCACCTTGTCTTTGAGAAAGTGACCAAACGTGTTCACTGAAAGAAAGATAGCCTCTTTAACAAATGGTTCTGGAAAAGCTGGCTTTCCATATACTGAAAAGTAAAACTAAATCCAGATCTATCACCATGCTCTAAACCAGCAGTTCTCAACCTGTGGGTCACAACCCCAGCGGGGGTTAAATGATCAAAACACAGGAGTCACCTAAAGCCATTCCAAATCATAACTGTAGCAAATTACAGTTTTGAAGTAGCCACCAAAATTATTTTTTGGTTTGGGGTCACCGCAACATGAGGAACTGCATTGCGGGGACACAGCATGTGAAAAGTTGAGAACCACTGCTCTAAGCTAAAGTAAAAAAGGATTAAGGATCTAAACATTGAAACAGAAACACTAAATCTACTGAAAGAGAAAGTAGGTATAAATCTTTAATACATAGGGGTAGACAGTTTTGTTCATGAATAAAAACAAAACTACACAGAAAATACTTTGAAGAATCGACAACTTGGATCTATTCCTACTGTGAAGTTTCTGCATGTCAAAAGAAACCACCAACAGGGTGAAAAGACAACTGACAAATTAGGAAAAATTTTTAACCAACAGTCACTCAGACAAAGTACTTTTTTTTTTTTTTAATGAACAAAGAACTAAAAAAAAATGAGGCCCCCCAAATTTTGAAGATGGGCATCTGAGAAGATGAATATTAGGAAAACAAATTCACTGTTCTCTGTCAGGAACAATTTTGAGTCAGGAATATAAACACTTAAAGTATCTTGGGGAGAAAACAGCATATATCCTCGTTGTTTTACATGACTGGTAGAAAACAAAATTTCCTTACACTGACTTTTAGGTGCCTCTTAGCTATCATAATTGCATTTTTGAACTTTTTTTTTTAAAAAAGTAATCGATATTTTTATTTCTTCGGATAATAGACGATGAAAGTTGGTGTAAGGAATGCCTTTGGCAAGATGAGCTCAATCAGGACTGGATTTTGAGAGGTTTCTTTACCACCCTTATTAAAACTTTTAATTTATTTAATTAAACTTTCTAAACTCTAGTATGCAAATTTTAGTAACCTTTTAATTTTAGAGTTATGGGAATATGAGAATTAGCTAAGTTAATTAATGAGAATCATTATTATTTGAATCAAGTTAGCTAATAAATGAAAAAGCTCTGGGAAATATTAAAAGTGAGGGGTAAAGTAAGGTTACTCAGACATTCTGCAGAAATGGTTTTACTTTTAAATCATTGATAACTAGCATGTAGAAATATGTTATATTCAATAGGGTTATAATTTTGGACCTTATTTTCATTGTACTGCTTTCTTGATTTTCTCCAAGTCTGCCATTGTTTCTTTCAGATACTTGTGCATGAAACAGATTTTTGTGTTTATTAATCTAGAAACAGTGTAATTCTCATTCTATCTGTTCCATGCTAACTTCCCACATAATGCAATGATTGCATAGCTGAAAGGGTTACTCCAATACCTCTATTAACTGTGTGAACAATGTATGGTTTGGCCAATACTAACTTAATTGATTTTCACTATCCCCTTATGACTTTATTCACTCTAAACAGATAACACAATGCATGGAAGGAAAATTTAGTTTATATCTGAATAAACCTGAGTCTGAGTCCATTTTCTGTTTCCATAACAAAATTTCTAAAGTGCAAAAGTAGTTTGCTTAGCTTTAGTAGACTGAAGGTCGGAGAGTGAGATGCCCTGACTTTACTGTTTTTCTCTCACCATTTGAAATCCTTAGCAGACCCCACTGGAATGCTGTCTGTCATGAATCCCTCACAAAGATTTCAAATAATGAGAGAAAGCAAAAAGTGACAAATAACAACCAACTTCAAGGGAGCTGACATGGCTTCTGTCAGAACTACACTAACACAGCAGTGATTTCTCTGGACAGTCTCCATAGTGACCTACCTAACTGCTTTCCACTAGGCCTTCTGAAAATATCACTAGCTCCCATCACAATAGCACAGAAATGTTCCAACACATATCTGAACTGTAACAATCTGGATCACAGAGATCTTAGAGAAATATATTTTCCTTCACTCCTTCAAGCCAAGATTTATTTTTATACTGAAAAAAATGTACGTGTATTTCATACAGAGGAATCCAGTGAGCTCAGGCAACATGCTACTTGTGGGCTTCAGACATATCTAGGGGCACTCTATAGCTGCTTTTCCTGGAGCTGAGAAATGATTGCTTGACAGACACCAAAGAAAGAACCTGGTTTGATACTGAAAATGACACCTTGGGGCCTATAAAAACAAAGCAACAAAACAAAACCTTCAACTGCATCAGCAGTACAGAAAAGCAAAGATGTAGAAACATAAAAGTCAAATTCAAAATGGAATAGAAGAATGAGAGGGGAATTGGAAAGGGAAGAAGGTGATAAAAAGAAATGCGTGAGTTGATTTTCTTATTTAGCTATCTTATCAAAATCAGGAGGGTATATTTTGTCAATCAAAGTCCAATGTCTTTGGGCATATAATAAAACAATATGATTTTTCAAACTGCTTTGCAACTTATGTTTTTGAAAGTAAATGGCTTTTCTTATATTTGGTGAGTCCAGCAGACACAAAGTAGTGGTAGGACCCTTATAAACAGGCTTATTTATATTGAATTTACTACTCATAATAGCAGTACTGTCACAATTGAGGAAGCAATAGAAAATGGTTTTGCCTTGAATGTTGATGGCTGTGTCAGGCCCTTCAATCCATCCTTTTATGTCTTTAGTCCTTTCTTCCATGTCCTTTGATTCCAATCTGCTTTTATAGATGAGTCCATTAATTCCTTGAGAGAATAAATGTTGAGCTATGCCTGGTAGTCAGGTGCAGGGTTAAGGTTAGATTAAAACTACCCCTGTTTTAGTGGTTGCTAAATTATGAGGACAGAAACCTCCTTCTTACACAACCCTATGTTCACAAGTA
This sequence comes from Myocastor coypus, assembly GCA_004027025.1. NCBI lineage: Eukaryota > Metazoa > Chordata > Mammalia > Rodentia > Myocastoridae > Myocastor > Myocastor coypus. Next base: position 11,185 of record PVJA010002422.1, on the reverse strand, counting down.
ACCTACTAACTTCTACTAGACCAGAGTGGTTTATATACCTTCACAGAGAAACTATCTATGAGGATGACAAAGATTATTCATTCTATCATATGATTTCTCCTCAGAAGCACATATACTTTAGGGTAAAATTTTTGAGGAAATATAAATGTATTTCAGTTTGTAAATACTTACATAGTAAATGATTTAGTGACCATTTATTTGACCTGATAATATTCTAGGCACTACAATAGATTCTCTTGAGGATTATAAAAATATGTAGCTTACAGAATGTTCCAACACTGATTGATTATTTTATTGTCATAGTATTTATGGCCACTTATGGTCACCAGAAACTTGTTGTATTAGTGAAAATAATAGCTTGGTCAGGCAAGGTTTTATGGTCTTCAGAACGTTATCAGATGGGTAAATCATCAGCAGGTACACAAGCCTAGATCATTTCAGACGTCAGAAATAACAGTTCATCTGTTTAGCAGGTCGAATATACACTGATATGTCTGAAATGTTTCGGGGTTTTTTTTGTTTTGTTTTGTTTTTGTATTTTAGGGAAAGGCCTACAGGGTGTTCAATGTTTTCCTACTAGATTGAACTTGTACTGATCCGCCTATTTACCGCCTCCCAAGAGGTGGGATTACAGGTGAGTGCCACCACACCTGGTCTCAATTGCAGACTCAGAGCTCTCTGGGGGCAGGGCTGGCAAGGCAGGCCCAGAGATTGAACCCCTGGACCCTGCTCCTTCTTACAGGTGCTTTAATCTGCTGAGCTATTTGGCTGGCCTGCTGGAATGCTTTGTGATGTGAGTGTGACTAAAAACAAACTTAATGTAAGTTAAACATTATAAAATCTCAGTTAAATATTATAAAATTCCTTCTATTAGAAATATAGGCTTCTGTTTTCTATTTCTTCTTTCTTCTGCAGTGTTATGACTTGGTTTTCTGGTTTTCTTTATGTGGGGCAAGTACAATAAAGTTGTTTTATTTTAATTGTTCCACAACTCTCTAAAACAAAGCATAATTGAAAACAAGGCAATACATGCATTTAAAAATTTCCTCTTCTACTTACTACTGGGGGAAAAGCAAACTTCAGACTATCTGTGAGGGTTCCACGAGAGGATTGCCTAATTAAAGATGACCACAGAAGCAGCAGCCTTGGAGACGCTAATTTGACAGGCTGGTTACTTCGCACGTTTGACAGGTAGTTCTCCAGGGCAGTGCTGTGCTCTATGCCATTAGTACAGACCTGTGGAACTGTACTCAAACAATAGCAGTGCACCAAGGAATAACTTGCTTTCAGGAATAACAAATATTTACTGCATTTGCTTACTTTGTTTCTCTTTTCCAGTAGATATTTTATCACCAAAATGAAAGAACTGTTTTATGGACAAATTGCTGTAAGGTGCAGACCTCTGTCAACCTGGGGAACCAGCCACAGCAGCCTGGAGCATAATTTTTACCTCCTGGTTGGATGAGAACATTTTTGTAGAGATGGGTGCAGCACTTAAGCACTACTTTTATTATTTTCAGCAAGCAGGGTTTTTAATGCTACTTTGTCCTTCCCTTGTTAAAACTGCGCATTAGTAAATGTTGATTGATGCTCAAAAGTGAAAGGATTACAGGAAGCTAAGTATTGCATACTAATTCCTCTGAATCTGGGGATGCAGAGAAATGAGGGAAAATGTGAGTCAATGTTATAAACATTTCAGGAGAAAGAAAAGAATTAGCAGGCAGGGAAAGTGTGCTAGTAAGTTATTCTGGCAGCAAGGCCGCCTTATTTACTAAAAGTGCCTTTCATATGTTCACGGGTCTTATTGTGTGTTAGAAAAGTAAAAAGCAATAAAGAAAAGCAGCTTAGCACGCCTGTAATCCCAGCACTCGGGAGGCTGAGGCAGGAGGATTGGTGCGAGTTCGAGACCAGCCTGGGCTACAAAAGGGAGCTCAAGGCCAACCTCAACTGCATAGTGAGACCCTGTCTCAAAAAGACAAAAAAAAAAAAAAAGCACCTTAAACCTCTGTTTCACCCGGATCATAACTTCTTTAGGGAGTGGGGGTTCCCATCTGTCATCACGGAGTTACATATTAGGGCCACGATTAACAATGTCCTCTTACTTCAACATGTTTAGGTGTGGCACTGTGACTGATCCTGCCTGAACTTTCCGTATTGATATTTGCGCATGCAACTTTTTATATTCTTGCCTCTAATCTCTGCTTCCTCCTTGTCTATAGAATACAGCTTTGTTTTCTGTTTTAGTGAGTTTTACTTTAATTTTTGATCCCACATAGAAGTTCAAAAATACAATATTTGTCTTTTTCTGGCTTCTTTCACTTGGCATGATGCCCTCCAAGTTCTTTTAATTATTTTGTTAATTATGGCAAGATTGCCTTTGTAAGGCTGAATAACATTCCATTTTATGTGTATTGTGAATAATGCCATAGCAAACACGGAGCCCAGGTATCACTCCAAAGAGCTGATGCCCAAGGATGAGATTGCTATTTGACATGGTTTTTCATCCTGGCTGGAAATTTCCTCTGTGCTGAGGGTCTTTATTTACATCATCTATGGTTATCTGTATGAACCCAATCTGCATCTCCTCTTTCCCCAGCTTGCTTTGTTCTCTACACTTGTTCTATTTGATGATTTTTTCTCCGCTCCTCCTACTTATCCAACCCTTTGAATTCAGCCAATAACACGTTCACGTTTCTTACTTCACATGAGAGAAGTAATAGGAATACGCAAGGGCGGCTGTACGCCTCTGCCTTCCTTCTGACCGCAGCTGCCTTAATCAGTGAAGATTTTTAGCTATTGCCACTGCACTGCAACCTAGGATCATAATCATTGATTGCCCTGCTGCCTTAGTAAGCCTTGGCACGGCACTGTGAGTAGTCCTCTGTGGACTTATTCTTTGGCTATTCTGTTCATGAGCTTTTTCTTTAATTTGGATTTTTAAGTTTTTTTCTTTGAAGTAGAGTTTGTCTTTATTGCTGCTTTTTGCTTGACCTTTGTTTGTTTGCTTTTGTATTTTAGTACAGGGTCTATGGGGACTCACTACATAGATTGGACTCCTAGTGATCCACCTGTGTTTGGCCTCCCAAGTGCTGAGATTACAGGCTCACCCCACCATGCCCAGTCTTAATAACCATCTCAGCATGCCCTGGCGACAGCGCTGGCAGGGCACACTAGGGATTGAACCCCCCCTGCTCAGGCTCTGTAGTCTGCTGAACTATCTGGCCAGCCTTCATTCTTTAAAGGCTGTACTTAATTATAGACCTCATTCACTCCACTTACCATAGCCTCTCCTGGCCCTGGATCCTCCTTAGTGAATTTGGTCCTCTGTTCTCTCACCCTCTTGCTCCAAGTTTCTGTGCATATCATCATACTTCATCTGTTTTCCAAAGCCAGAAACCTGGGGCATCTCAGACATTCCTTGCCCCTTTGCTTTATCGCAATCTTCCTAACTATGTAAGCAACTGCCATGGTTTGATTTTCTTAGTCAAAATCCCTGCTTCTACTTAAGACCCTTATCAGTTCTTCCTTGAATTGCTTAGCTCTTGTTTATGTGCTGATGTGTTCCAAATACTTCTCTTATTAGTCGTAGGATTACAACCAGAAAATTCTTTCTAAAATGTAAGTCTAATCTAAAATGTAAGTCTAATCACTCTAATCAATCTAAAATGTAAGTAAAATCCACTGACACCTCCTTTTGGGTTTAGGATAGAAACTATAATCCTTAGAAAGATTTAAGCACTTCATTGTCATTTCTTGCCACTGACCCATTAAGATCTTTGCTGAAATCACTCAAGGTTGTGAGTAGACTCTTCTCTCAGAGTTGGCGGACTCTCATCTTTTTATTTTTCCTGAAAGTCTTTTCCCTTCGAACTCAGTTCGCTGGTCACATTCTCCAGGAATCCTTTAAGATTCACAGCGTTGAGGAGGAATGTGTTCAGTCTGTTCCTTGTTGTTCAGGACTTTCTTCTCACGGTCACAACACTGGTCTTCAGACAACCTGCTCGCTGTACTGTCAGTTACTCCAACAGGGAGTGTTTCTTTTAATCTGTGTTCATAGTACAGTTCTTGCAGAAAGTAAGCATTCTCAAATTACTGAAAGCATCAGTTAAGCCATCACTTTTTTTCTCATTTAATTTACAATAAAAGCAGGATCACTTCGGATACTGCTAATTTAGCATTTGACAGTTCATAATTTGTCTAACTGCCTAGAAATTGTTATCCTTGAATAAACACATCTCATTCTGCCTCTCTCTGCCCTTTTCTGAGTGGAAAAGCCACCTATTTCAATAACGTTAATAAAATTAGAGATCCTGAAAAATTGTGGCTGCTTTCACGAAACTCCAGGAAGTATGCTATGGCGTTGGAAAAAGCTAGCGCTCAGCAGACAGGACAACACAATTTGTTTCTCTCTTATAAATCTTAGACCTCTAAGTAGAGGGCATTATCAGAACAAGAGGTTATGGAAAGGCAGATTAAATGCTTTTGGCTGCACTGTGGAGCTGGACAGGAACTTCCCAGATACTTGGCTGCCTGTCCCAAATAAAGTGTCTGGAGGGCCAAACATATCCCAGGTGTAATGGACCCGTGTTGATATAATTCAACAGCAAATACAATAAGACATTATTAAATCTAACTGGTTTTGCCTAAGCAGAACACAGAACACACAGATGAGAAGCAGAGATCTAAAGTAAGACTTCGTGTGTTTCAAAATTCAAAGGCTTTCTTAATCTTTTTAAGGCATGCAAACAATTTTCTGTAGATATGACAGTTATGAGGCAATTAATGAAATACTTTGCAAATCAACTGCAAAAAAAAGGAGGAAAAAACTGAGTAAGTAACAGCTGAAGTAAAAACTGAAACTTACCATAAATATAGATAATAGCTTCCAGTAAAACTGTCTTCCAACACTGGAAGGTTTAATCACAGTTACCCTCAAATCATTGGTTACACTCTATTTCACAATTATCCCCCTTGGGAAAATCTATACACCATTAAACATGATAGGTTCCACGCTATTCTAAGAAATCTGGTCAACAGTGGAAAATTTTGTTAGCTAATTTTATTAACACATTTTAGTTTAATTTAATTCTAACCATAATAATTTCAAAAGCAAGTTTTTTTTTGTTTTTTTTTTTTTTAAGATGGTAGAATTTAATATGTGGAAAAAGAAGAATTTTTCCAAAATTTCAGGAACTGAGGAAAAATCACATAGGAAAATATGGATTTTTTTTCAAATAAAACCTTGTACTTCATGAATAAGTTTATAGAAAAGTGTCAGAGAAATATGTACTTCATATATAAAAGAAATATTTAAAATATTAAATATTTACAATGGTGGTATGAATTTCTAATAATCTTCCTTAAAAATATTAAAATATGAATCTAAAGGTGACATATTATAACAGTTCAAAACATGACTATTTTGTGTGGCACATTTTATATTATTTAACCTTAGAAGTAATTAGTGAAACATTATAGTGCAACATACACTTCTTAACTACTATATCAAAAATATTCTCGGAAGAAATATTTTGAGTTGATGAGGGCAGCGTAAGTTAGAATGCTCTATTGTTTGTCTGTCAAAAGATTAAATACATTATAAAACGAAGAAGAATTTGTAGATAATATTTTGTAAACTATTCTTTTATTCAGAATCATTTCTGTGAATAATTTTACTCAGTGAACTAGGAAACTTTTTTAAAGACTCACCTGTGCATAAAATTTCTGAAGTCTTTCTGTTGGAGAACATGTGTCAGTAAAATGGAATATAATATAGACAGTAAGACTGTTATTTATAACAATTCAGCAAATTAAAATATAAATATAAAATGCAAAGCGTATGCTGGTGTGATGTACACTTTTATGTGTACCAAATGAAGAGATAAATGCTAATCCCTTACAATGATTCTCTTATGGTTTGCAGCTTTGTTATTAATTGTTATTTTTTTCTTGGGAAACATTATTAATAAAAGGAATTTGGCTAGAAATGAATCACTAGGGAATAATGTTAATAAAACGCTGTCCACTTTCAAAAAAAGAAAGGGGAAAATAAAAAAAAGTAATGTTGATTGAATGTGTTAATGTTTAATTGTTTGATCAGTCTTATATACCTGTATGTATTAACCTGAAAATATATAATATAACCATTGTTAAATTTAAACAATAAAAATATTAAATCATAAAAAACACTGTCCGTTATCTACTAACTTTTAGTAAATTAGTAGATTCCTTATGTTCCTGTTGACAGTTCCATTTTCTGTCTTGTCCCTTGTTACTCTAGGAAGTGACTACTGCATTCTTTAGGGGAGGTGATATCAGCAATTAATGTTTGTCAAGTTTCAGGTGATTATGAAATTATTTACTTTTCTATTCAACTCTTCCTCAGTGAAGGTTTGGGTAATAAGAGAAGGGGAAGGAAGCATCCTCCCTTGTGTTAAAAGAAGTTAATGAGGATAGTTAAGTAAACAGAGCAATAGGTTGTGGTGGAAAAAGATCAGTCACATAAAGCACGACTTACTGATTTTCTGTTTTGGCATGTGTTTGACAAGACTGACATTTGGAAGTGGTGTTTTTACTTTTTTTTTTTTTCAAATTTTAACCTTTTACAGAATTCAATTATAAAGAAATAACTCAATTAAATTAACCTTAATAGAATTCCAAGTTAAAAAGAAAAATCCTCAATATGCTAGTGCCAGCCCTATACCCAGGGCTCACTGAGCCAGTGATTGAGACTGGGCATGGTGGCATGGCCTGTAATCCCAGTGCTTGGGAGGCTGAAAACAACAATCACTGAGTCTGACCTGTGTAATGAGACCCTGTGGTCCTTGTACTAAATACACAAAGAAAAGAAAAGAAAAAAAAAAAAATCCTGTTCCACAGTAGGAAATGAAGGCAGTTGTAGAATTTTTGTTTCTTTTCAGTGAGAACGGAATTCTGTATTACTTAGTTAAGAGAAGTGACACTAGGCAAAATCCGTGAGATTCTGCCATATTCTTGCTTTGTTGCCTATTGCCGTTGTGCATCCCATGCACCACCAGAAGAGATCAATCTTCCCGGGGTGGCACATGGGACACACCTTCCCAGGGAAGGTGATACCCTCCTTGCTACATGGAATACCCATCTCCAAGTATTGCCATCAGGAACTAGCTGTGAGCTGTCACCATACCTAGCAGGGAGGGGGGAGACATAGGTAAGGGACTAGTGAAGACCTGAGGCTTTTGAAACTTAGACTGAGCAACCTGCTTTCTGTTCTCTTGTTTGTTTTTGTCTTTTTTGAGATAGGGTCTTACTTTATAGTTGTTAAGGTTCGTGTCTTGTTGTCCCCCAAAACCTCATGCAATCATGGGCTAGAGTTTGACATGAACTAATGAACCACTGGAATTATGTGTGATCTAAGGATGGGATTATGGTTCTGAGTACTGCTGGGATTATGGGTGTGTCCTGAAGCAGACGGCCTGAGGCAGAGAGCCTGAATATAATATAAGAGAGATAGAGAGACAGACTCTTTTCTTTGTTAATGTCGTTGGCCTGTTGCCATTGTTGCTGATCTGCTGCCATGAGCTGTTGGTCTCTGCCATGTGCCTTGGATCCAGCTGAGTGTGGAGTGAAATCTCCAGTAGCTGTGAGCTAAATAAGCCTTTCTTACTTCGTTTTGGAAGTCAGATGTTGGTCCCAGCAAGGAAAAAAGAGTAACTGAGAAGCAGTTCAGGCTGGCCTTGAGCTTACTTTGTAGCCCAGGCCGGTCTGGAACTCACAGTGATCCTGCTGCCTCAGCCTCCTGACTGCTGGGATTACAGGTGTGTACTACCATGTCTGGCTCTATTTGTCCTTTCAAATTGTCAGGTTCTAGAAGGTCTTCCTTTCTGTTTTTGTTTCAGAGTTTGCCCCAATTATAGCAGAACTTCAAAGGTTATTGTTAAAGTTATTACTATTTTCACTTTATTTGGTTATATATATTTTTTTTAGTTTTGAAACTTTTAAAAACATAAGATTCTGGAGCTACACAGCAGCTTTGTAGTTATATGTTGCAATTCTCCCACTTCGTCCAGGTGCTAGGCACAGGGAAAGCCCAATTCCCCGTTAAGACTAGACAACCTTCACTCACCCACTCTCAAATTTCAGTTTCAGTTTTTTCCCTTACGGTCTCTTTCTCTTTTCCTCAGAAATCCAGAGCTCTAGTCTTTCTTCTCTCGCACCCCTCAGCTGCCACTGAGCAAGTCCTTTCAGTCATGGTTCACACCTAGACCTAATTTGCAGAGAGTTTCCATTCCCATGTGAGAGGACTCAAATGTGTGAGTGGTCAACAATTAAATTTTTTTTTTCTAATATAAAAATTGTATTCATTTAGAGGCATTCAGAATGTCAAAAAAAGTTTCAACTTTTTTTTTTCAATTGCAGAGTGGTATTCAGTTAACAGAACAACAATTATTTCATAAAAGCTACATCAGACACAACTGAAGATGAAAACCTACCATCTCTATATATAACTATTTTGTGCTGTTCGTCAACAAGAACTTGCTTTAAATTTCCATTCCAATTTACAACCACCATACTGTACCAGGCAAGGCTAGTGGCTACTGAAAATACCACCAGGACAGGGTTATCTAAAGACACATCCAGTGGTGTGTTAACTATACAGAGAAAAGACGCTATACAGTTTAAAACAAATGTTATACAGATTTACATTTCAATTTTTTGTTTGTTTGTTTTTCTTCAAAAGCAGTGAGCTGTATACAGGGGGGTAAATGCTTTATAGACAAGAAAAAAAACTGCACTAGAACCAATTTATTCATCATCATCCTCTTCTTTATACTCATCCTCTTCATCTTCTTCCTCCTCTTGATCCTCATCTTCCTCATCCTCCTCTTCTTCCTTCTTTTTATTGCTTTTTTTCAGCCTTGACGACTCCCTTTTTTGCTGCATCAGGTTTTCCTTTAGCCCGGTAGGCAGCGAGGCCCTTTTCACACTTTTCCTGCGGCTTAGCAGCCTTCTTCTCCTATGGCTGCTTGTCACCTGCTTCAGTATTATTCCACATCTTTCCAAGTTTCTTTATGACATGACCAATGGAGAAGCCAGGTTGTTCTCCTTTGATTTTTGGGTGATACTCAGAAAAGAACAAGAAGGCCGATGAAGGAGGCCTCTTGGGCACATTGGGATCCTTGAACTTCTTTTTTGTTTCTCTTTTAGGAGGAATGTAAGTTTTCATTTCTCTTCCATAACGAGCCTTGTCTGCTTTTGCCATGTCCTCGAATTTTCCCTTTTCTTTAGCAGACATGGTCATCTACCTCTCTGAGGTTTTATAAGAATAAAACTCTGAGAGCTTCACAGAAGCATCTGTGCTTCTTCTTGTGTTCCTCTGCACGTGTGCACAAAGCATGCATATGATGACACCTTGCCTCTCGGCTTCTCAGGATCTCCTTGGATCATATTTGCTTGTTTTCCTCAGTGAGGTACAGAGTTGCGCAGTGCCCATCTGGCTCTCACTTGTCCAGGCGCTGTCTCTAACAATCAGATTCTGACTGAGTAGAATTCCTTCAATTACTGAATGTCAGCACAGTGTAGAGAAGTTCGTGCTTCTTCTTCCTGCCTCTGTGACCCTGGTCTTTGATGTGGAAAGACGTGAAGTTTGTCTGTCTGTTTTCCCTGCCAGTGCTTCGTGTCTTCGCTCACTTTTCTCTTCTATGATCCCAAGTCTTAGGCCTATAAATGTCTTCAAGCAGAATCGCTCTTCTGGGTTACAGTAATGAGCTGCTCAAGTTTGAGTCCTTCTGGCCCATTCTTAAAGTAACAGGAATAAATTCAAAATCAACTCCAAGCTCCAACATAAGGTCAGCCCTAGAACTTGTCAATGCTTTGACTATTTCGTTTATTTGATTAGAACTCAAATTTTGTGTTTTCCTTTGTTCAGTTTCTTTATGACCTGCTCTATAAAGTATCTCTTAGTTCATAAACCCAAAGAGGGATTTATTCAGTACAATGGTGTTTGTAACCATGATCCAATAACTTCTACAGAATCAGCTCAACGTTTAGTCATATAAGAACAAGACCACACAGACCTCTGTGTATTTGCTGTGTACATTAACTGCCTTCAGAAACACAATTGAAATGTCTATTCTGTCATCCTCATGAGAGAAAGTACACTGTGTGGCTGTCAGTGGGATATATTTGCAAAAAATTTCTCCTTCTAGCCAATTGCTGACATGCTGCAAATCTCCTTTTCAGCTGCCCTCCACAGCCCGCACTCTCTCGTTACTCTTCTGTAATCTGGAGCATCATTGTGTTGAAGTCAGCACTGTGGCGTTATCACTCAACTGAGAAATTGAGACTTATTGGTTTTAATTATTTTAGCCAGAACTAAATTTCCTTCTATGAGCTTTGTAAAATAGGCCCAGTTCTGAGCATCTAAAACATATTGCCTTGCTTAGTCTTTACAATAACCCTTTACTGTAGTGGAACAAAATCCTATTTTATACGTGAGGATGTCAACACCAAGAATGTTTGTTACCTATTGAACCACATAGCTCAAGATAGTCCACAGGAACATGTGTTTAAAGGGCGACCTCTAGTAGGGAACCACCTGTGTATATGTGCAGGTATCTCTGTGGTAGGTAAAGTGGGGCTGTCGAAAAAGCACTGCAGAATTTAACTCCACAACTGCCCCAGCTCCACGGCTGAGGTGGTATTGATTGCCTACAGTGCCTGCCCAACTATGGTTTCCATGTGCAGCTCCCCAAGTTCATGCTCATGCGCATCCGCCTGTACAGCCACACGCGTGTTCTCTTCACGCTTGCTCTCAACCCTCTGGATTGGTTTTCAGTGAAATTATGCCTCTGAGCTTGATGGAGTTCTTCCCTTCACTTATTTATCCGATATTCTATTCATGACTGAATTCTCTTACGACTCTCCTCTAGCCTCACGCACTCAGCTGCATGAATAGGGCAGGTGGTAGGAAACATGGACTGGTTGCTTTGAGACCTTGTTCCTTAGTTTCCCAGAAATACGGATGCATGTTTCCATTATTCTTTTTATCTCTCTACGATATTTTCCGAGTTTCCATCCCTCCTGGGTTTAACTGATAACTCCTGTATTTTTCATAGTACTTGACCTTTTGACTATCAGAAAATGTACTGCAAAGATTCTGTGACAATGTGCTTTCTTCTTTTGAATATGAGAATGTTTAGGTTAT
>PVJA010002421.1:0-107370 GCA_004027025.1 Myocastor coypus | reverse complement strand
CTTCTTCTTCTTCTTCTTCTTCTTCTTCTTCTTCTTCTTCTTCTTCTTCCTCTTCTTCCTCCTCCTCTCCTACTCCTCCTCCTCCTCCTCCTTCTTCTTCTTCTCCTTCTCCTCCTCCTCCTCCTCCTCCTCCCCCTCCTCCTCCTTGCTTTCAGGTGCTTTCTGTCTTCAAGGATTTCAGAGATGAAGATGCTTTACACTTTAGATTTTAATATTGGTATGGAATTTTTCTTCACAAGCTTATGGTTTATGTCTGCCTAACTTGATTTTGTACTCCTGTATTAGAATATCTTATATTAGATCATTTGTCATGAACCCACAGATACTGTCCCATGGTTCTGGAGGCTGGGAAGCCTTGTATCAAGATGCCAAATCCTGTGGTGAGGGTCTTCTAGCTGAGTCAACCCATGATAGAAGGGGCCAGAGAGATGAAAAGAGACTGAATTTAAACTTCTACAAGGAACTCACTCCTTTAAAACAAGACATTAATCCCTTCATGAGGGCTATCCCTTGTCACTGCCTGAAAGTCTTATACCATTACAGGGACAATTAGATTTCAGCGTGAGCTTGGGAGTCAGACAAAATGTAAGGCTGTCATTCCAAAAGTCTAGGCAAGAAGTCAGTTAAAGGATAATTTCAAAAAGATGAAGTTATGATTTGTTTATAAATATAAAAAGATAGTTGTTATAGATTTTTATCTCACTCGTTAATTAATGGAGAAACCAGACTATGTTAAAACCTGTGGGAAACACAATCCAAAGACACACATGTATAGGTGATAGGAAATTAGGGGGTGAATGTTATGGTTTATGTCTAGTTGTGCCTCTCCCAAAGCCTCATGCAATCATGGGGTGGAGACTTCTAGAGTTTGAGACTTGACACATGATCCACTGGGATTATGTGTTTTAGTATTGATGGGACTATGGGTCTGAGTCCTGGGATTATGGGTGCGACCTAAGGGGACACGCTGAGGCAGAGAGCCTGAATGTAATATAAAGAGAGACAGAGAGACAGACTCTCACTGTTGCTCTCTGCTCCCTGGTTGTTCTGTTGCCTCTGTCACCACTGTCGCTGTTCTGCTGCCATGAACTGGTGCTCTCTGCCATGTGCCTCTCTGCCTTGAATCCAGCCAAGTATGGACTGCAGCCTCCAATAACTGTGAGCTAAATAAACCGTTCCTTCCTTCATTTTGGGTGTCAGGTATTTGTCCCAGAAATGAGAGAAGAGTAACTAAGACAATGAATTTGCAAATAGGTACAAAACTGGTCAATAGGACAAAATGATGTCATATTTAAGAATATCTTTCCCATACTGGGACTATGAATCACATCTCAGCTGGAAAAGTTTCATTTGCGTCTCTTTGGATAAGAGTTATTTGGTTGACCATCAGTTTTATAATTTATAGTAATAAAGTAATTCAGTCACTGAGAAGGATAGATACAAGAGGAACATTTCCCTAGACAAGGCACTTGCTTCAAAGTTTTTTTGCTTATTTTTTTCTGATGCTTTATTAGTGAAGTTATCATGCCATGTCAGGTTTTTGTCATACTATCCCGCCATTTCCATGGTACTTAAATGACCCTTTTTTAAGGTTAACAATGAGTCTCTTAAAAATCAGCTTCTTCCAGTTTGGATTATGCATTTAAGATTCCTCCATGGTTTTTCATGGTTGATAACTCATGTGTGGTTTTTTTTTTTTTTTTTTTGTTCCCAAGTTTTATTCAAAAACTCATAAAAAATATTCCAGACAAAGGAGCTTTAATCCTCATGTGTTTTTCATACTGAAAAAAGTTTGTGTCTGGGTAGCCACCGTTGGTTTATCATTATCATACTCAAAAGTATCTTGGTTGCTTCCAGTTTTGGAAATTTCAAATAAAGCTGTGGTAAACATCTCTGTGTGGATATGAATTTTCAGTTTTTTTAATCTGTAAGTACAGTGATTGTTGGGCCACATGATCAGAGTTATGTAAGAAACTTCCAGACTGTCTTCCAAAGTGGTTGTGTAATTGAGCACACCTGCTAGAAATGAGTGAGACTTCCTACTGCTCCGCATCCCTGCCAACATTTGGTGTTATCAGAGCCCCAGATTTTGACCTCTGCAGTCGGGGTGCAGTGTGTGTCACCGTTGCTTAATGGTGGAAGGGGCATTGTGATGTTTTTCCTGTTTTTCTGAATGCTTCAATCTTGGACCACATATAATCTCCTAAGGTAAAGCATGAGACAGTCATGTATTTTCCACCAGGATAGAACCTGATTCTTTTGGTCCTTGAATTAGTTCTTTTCCCAGTGCAATGTGAAATGAATGAAATATGTATATATAAGGACATAGGCTTGAAAGTCACATATAGCCCTGTTACTAGCTGTTACGGTTGTTACCTGGTTGTCCCCCAAAAAACTTATATGGTGAGCGGCAGAGCTTATGGAAGGAGATTAGATTGTGGTGTGCTTTTGATGCTTGGTGTGGGGAAGGGGCGCCCTGTTAGAAGTAGTTCTCTGGGGGGTGTGACCGGAGGACTGGAGGTGTAGCTCCCCTCCCAGTTTCTGCCTTTGCTTTCAGCTTCCTGGTTGCTATGATACAAGCTGGCTTCTGTTGTCAATCCTTCCCACCATCCCTTTCTGTACTGAAGTCAGCCAATGCTGAACTAAAAATGGAAACTAATAAACCTCTCCTCCTTTGAGTAGTAAGTGTCCCTACCGTGTCCCAGCGATGCACGAGTGACCAAGACACTAGCAGACGAGACTGCTTTGACAGCACCTCTAAGGCTTCAGGGCTCACATGTGAGCTCCGATCAGCACTCAGAGCTGGGGTGAGGCCGCTATGCAGGCACCAGGCTGTGTATGTGGGAGCACAGAGGGAGAGGGGCTGCATTTTGCAGACTCTCAGGCTTGGGAGAGGAGGAACAAGGACCGTGAAATAAGACCAGACAGGAAAAGGAGACCCACAGAGAGGCTGAATAGAAACCACCAGAACTGTGCTTTTAGCTGTGACCATTGAAGTTTATTACCAGTTGCTAAATACTATTCACAGTTTTACATATTTAGCAAAGTGCATAGCGAATTACATATAATTTCTGCTGGCGAATGTGAATTCAGTCATCCAAGAGTTTCTTTTGTCTTCATAAAGCCCTCTGGTTAGAAACACTTCCTGGTTGTATTATGGGCAGTAATGGCTGGCAAATGCAAAACATCAGTACTCCCAAACAAAACCTATTTCTGTTGGGCTGTGTGACCTGTTTAACATCTCTAGCTGGGGAGATATAATCCAAAAGTTTCTGCTATACGATTTTGAAACAAGAGGTAACAGAAACTTTTAAAATCTCATTGTATTAGTGATTTCAAAAATTACCTCAGCTGCAGAAGAAACGATTAAAGGGAGGTTTTGTGATTTATTTGGTAAAACAGTAGACCTGATAAAACAGCTAGAAACTGACAGAGTTTTCAGGCAGGGATGGCCTATCAGGGGGCTGCGGACTGATGTGAGATGGTTCTATCATTTAAAAACACTCATTGGGTGATAACAGAAATAGTATTAAGATCATGAACATCCTAGATAGTGACACCATCTGACAAGTGCTGGAATATTCTGAAGGAAGCTGATGGAACGAAACAACATAGGCCACGTTGAGCCTTGAGGTTGAGACTTTTGTACCTGGAGGAAGAAAGGTCATCAGTGGCTGAAGAGAGCGCTGCCTTTGTGACAGACTTCGATCAGGTTTTAACTCTTGCTTGACTTTCTAAACTGAAACAAAGAGCAGCCCATTTTAACCTTGACTGTTCTTACCAGGTTCGCTTTGTATCGTTCTATAGTTGTCAGTGTGGACACCAACGCAATATCCGCAGCAGAACTCGCGTTTTGTTGCAATGGGTTTTTAGAGTCCCGTCTCCTTCTTTGGCTCTGTCCGTGCTTTCCTTGTGCTGAGGCAGAGGTGGCAAGTGGGCTTCGTGCACTGCTTGGGCTCCGACTCACTGGCCCTGGTGGACAGTGACTCTGTGAGAAGAAGTACTAGTGTGGGACCACTTCCAGGCCAAGAGGGCTGACGGGGAAAGAAAGATGACGCATTGATGAGTGAGTGATGCCTAGTTTGGATTTGGAGGGAAGGGTGGTTGAGGCAGCTGCCATATTTTCTTTATTTTTAGAATCACAAGTTAATTGCAATTGAACCAGAAACCTTTAGCATTATGACAATGCAATATTTTTGGAATTAAGTCGGTACTAATTTCATTAAATTATTGAGAGTCATCTTTCGAGTACATGTTGCTCAAACTACCTCTTAGGGAAGAATATATTGATTGGGGGAAAGAAAGCTTCTGTCTGAGATAGGGACAGGAGGAGGTCCAGAGTGGGTCGTCCCCAGGAAGCTGTCTCTTCCAGGGACTTTTATAGTATAAAACTGTGTGGTAGGTGGGTCTAAGGTGGTGGAGAACATGGAACCTTACTTAGGTGGGCGTGAGGTGGGACAACACTATGGTCAACCAATGCGATTGCAAGCTCCATTGCTCAGGTAAAAGTGATTAAATCCAGCACCCAATGAGGAAGCAAGTCATGTAGCAAGCAAGCATAAATGCAGGTCAGGGTCTTTTCCTATTGGGGGTTGGGTCCAAATTACCTCTTAGAGAAACATTTCTATATTCAACTTTTTGAAACTTAAGAACTAGAGGAAAGACTTAATAAAACTGTCTCTGTGTTTAAGGCACTCACCGTTTTTTTTTTTTTTTTTTTTTTTTTTCCTAAAGAAGGCTAACATGCTCAAAAAGTGAACATTCAAATCATTCCTAGGCTAAGAAACAAACATGTTGTAATCTCTTGTGTCTAGCCATTGCCCTGAAAGCCTCATGTGGTTGGTAGTGGGGCTTTTGCAGAGGTGGCTGGATCTAGGATGTGCGATGCTGGGATTAAGGGTGTGTGATTACTGAATCACCCCATTGATTTAACACTATCCTAATATCAGTAGCCTAGATACAACATAAAAGAGGCAGAGAGACACTGTTAAGGTCCCTTCCTCATTGCTTGGTTATCTCCTGCCCGTTACAAACTGGTTCTCCTCTGGGCTGTCTATCTGTAATGCTGCCCTGCTTCAGAGCCAGCTGATTATGGATTGAAACCTCTGCAGACAGGGAGCTAAGTAAACATTTTCCCTTCAACTCTGGGTGTCGGGTATTTGGTCTCAGCAATGAGAAAAGTAACTAAGACACATCACACGGACAAGATCAGGATAAGAAGCACAAATGCTAATGAGGCTATAGGTACACACCAATGGGAACACAAGATTACAGGTAGATAAAAGTTTGGTGTTAACATCCGTGATGCTATTATCATTGCTTTGTATAAGGTGGGAAAACAGTCAGGCATTTGAGTCCATGGCTCTGGTAGGGCTTCTGCTTCTTCTTAGAAGAATCTGGAAAAGCTCTGCTACTGACCAGTGCCTTGGGGTCATGCTTTTAGGACCAACGTTCAGAAAATAGTCCTTGCCTTTGAACTGAGAATCAATGCAAAGTGCCGTGTAGCTGGTGCTGTCTAGCTTGAGATTTATTGTTCTCTAGATACAGCTCCAAGGTGACCACTCTCAGCTGTAAGTATTGAGTTAGTTCTGATCTGAGAGTAGAGCCATTGTTGGGAAGGGATGGAAGAGAGGAAGAGAAAGATGAATTCACCTCTATTGGAATAGAAATAATATAGTAGCTTTAAAAACTGTTCAATCAAATAGTTACGTCAAAGAGCCTCAGAAGCGCTGGGGAGATGGATCAGTGACATAAGCACCTGCCTGGGCAAGCATAAGGTCTGAGTTGGATCCCAGCAACACACACACACACACACACACACACACACACACACACACACGCACACCCAAAATCCTCAGGAGATGTGTAAAGACATAGTAGCGTTTATATTTCTTTTAAATTAAGGACAATAAAACAGAAATGTGAAATAATATCAGGTACATGTAATAAAGTAGCACAACTCTTGGGGATCATAATGTTGTCCTCTGACTCAATGAAATAGAACATTAGCAAATTGTAATATAGGGGAATTTACCCATACAACACGTCTTCAAGATATGAAATAGTTACAAGATGTGGAATGGGCCAGAGTGTATGTCTGATGGGAGTTCTCGGGAAAGGAGCTAGACAGAATAAAAACAACATGGGAAAGCTAGTGGCGGAGACTTTTCTGAAGCTAAAGAAAAAAGTTGCTTTGATTAAACTAAAAGCAAGAGTAAGGATGAATAAATCCACAGGTGCACACATTGCTGACTGAAGGGAAAGGAAAAATCTCTTAAAGAACACAAAAATTAATCGGTAACAAAGTCACCTTTCTGACAGGTGAATGACAATTGAATCATTGGGCAAGACCACATATAGATGGAGAGACACCACAGAGATAAATATCTTCAAAGTACATTAAAATTTACAAAATAAACAGAAGCTATTGGCATATAGGAATAATTTGAACAGAATGAGCACAAGTCCTCAATGTTTTTAAAGGATATAAAGTATTATCTTATTCAAGGGAAAATTAAGGGCTGGTGAGACGGCTTGGGGGACTAGGCACCTGCTTAGGCAAGCACAGGGATCCCCAGCACCACATGCCACGCCAGCCCTACCCATGGTGCGCTGAGCCTGATGTCAAGTCTGGGTGTGGTAGCGAATGCCTGTAATCCCAGTGCTGGGTCAGCTGAAAACAGGAGGATCACTATGAGTCTGAGCTGCGTAGTGAGACCCTATGCCAAATACATTAAAACACACACACACACACACACACACACACACACACACACACACTACCATTCTTTAGGGTTAACAAATGTTTAAAAGTCCTGACAATACCAAGTGCCAGCAAGAATATGAAGAGATGAGGACATTCATATTTTCTTATTGTGAATATAAATTATTATGTTAACTTTGCTGAGTAATTTTATAACAGCTAATACAGTATAGGATATGCCTACTCCTTGATTCTACTTAGGGCTACTCACAGTGCCATACTTATGAAACTTTTGCACATGTATTTATTTTTTTGATTTTAATTAATTAAATTTATTCATGCATTTTACATATGCATAACTATCATATTCATCATAGGGAATTTGTACCTAAACTAAATGAAACCTATACCTTCCTTTCCTATTCTCCTATGCTATCTTCATCCATTCTACCCTTCCCGATTTACAGAAGCTTTGTTTCTATTTTTTTCTTCTTTTCCCGTTTTTTCCTTTCCCTGTCTCCCTTCCTTAGTTCCCCTTCCCATCTGAGCTTGGTCTTCCTACGAGATACTATCTAGTGTATGTTTGGGTCCTTATTTACACTTTTGGGTTCTCCAAGAGAAAGTGTGATGCTTACACATGTACATTTAATTTATTTCAATTATGACTACGGTCTCAAGGTGCATCCATTTACCTAGAAATGTCTCAAGCTTAGCATTCTTTATGGGTGAACATTACTTAAGTCTACAAAACAAATCTTCTTTATTTTCCTGTGGATGGGCATCTGGGACGTTTCCAAGAGCCAGCTATTGCAAACTGTGCTGAGGTAAACATGAGTGTACAGGTATCACTGTGGTGTGATGTGATGTTTTTAATTATCTCAGAAAGATGCAAAGAAGGGGACCATCTAGATACCATGGATGCTCTAAGTTTAGTATTTTGAGAAATTGCCTCACTGCTTTCCATAGCGGTTGCACCAGTCTGCACTCCTACCAACAATGGAGAAGGGTTCCCTTTCCCATACAACGCCTTCAGAATTTGTTATGGGCTGATTTCTTGATAATAGCCATCCTTTCTGGGGTGAGATGGAATCTCAGCATCGTTTTAATTTGCATCTCTTGAATGACCAGTGATGCCGAACAGTTTTTTTTTTTTCATGTACCTATTTGCCATTTATCCTTTTACATCAGAGAAGTAGCCATTCATTGCACATGCCTGGTTTTGGAATGAGTCTTTAAATTTGGGAGGTCCGAGTTTCTGCAGTTCTTTATATATTCTAGATATTAGTCCTTTGTCTGAGGAACAGCTGGAAAAAGAATTGTCCTCTCTATAAGTTGTCTCTTCGCTCTGTTGATGATTTCTGTTGCTGTGCAAAAGCTTTTTAATAAGATGAGAGACAAGTTTTGAATTTTTTAGGGCAGGCCAAATATGCTCAGCAGGTTAAAGCACCTGCAAGCAGGCACAGGAGCAGGGAGGAGCTCACCCCTGGGCCTGCCGTGCCAGCCCTGCGCCCGGGGCATGCTGGAACAGCAACTGAGACTGGGCGTGATGGCGCATGCCTGTAATCCCAGCTCTTGGGAGGCTGTAAACACGTGGATCACTATGAGTCTGATCTATTAGTGAGACCCCTGAACACCCTGTAGACCCTTCCTGAAAATGCAAAATAAAATAGAATACATAATTTTTTGGTAGTATTTCACACATGATTGGGATGTTGCTCTCAAATTTGGCCCACATCTATGTCTTCAAGATTTCTGCTTATTCTCTTTTCCAGAATATTTAGTATTTCTGTTTTAAAATGTAAACCTTTGATCTATTTTGATTTTAGTTTAGTTGCACATGAATAATCATTTTAACCAAGGGGTTTTTTTTTTTTTTGTAATAAAGATGTTTGAAACATCCTACATATTTTTTAGTATGAGAGGGAAATAAATCACAGTGTAAAAACAGAAAGCTCTACTACATGGATATTGCATGAACTCCCGCCACGTTTATACTGAATGAAAAATCAAATTCCAGAATAGCATATGACAACACTTCATTAAGACTGAAACACCTGAGACCAGGCTGTATCATGTATGGACCCATACACATGTGGAAATAGAGCACACAGAACCCTAAGAGTGGACGTGGGACAGAAAGACTGTAATCTCAGAGTGTGATTGGCCTAGGCTCACAAGAAAAAGTGGAACTGGGGAGGAGGAGTGAATAGAAAATTCAACAATTTATACAATATTTTATTATTTAAAACTGCATCAGAATAAAAATGAAATATTGGAAGCATAGTGGGCAAAATGGTAACATCTCACTAGAATTTAGATGCCTTTATGTCATACTTGATACTTTTCTTCATTTTTAAAAATGTTTCTGCTTATGTTTTTGGTATAGGGTCTCACTATGCAGCTCAGACTCGCAGTGATTCTCCTGTTTTCAGCCTCCCCAGCGCTGGGATTAGAGGAGTAGATGACCACGTTTGGTGTCAGTGGTCTACACGGCACGGGACCAGTAGGGTATGTGGTACCTAGGATCAAGCCTCAGGCCTTGTGCTTGCCAGGCAGGTGCTTAGACCACCAAGTTATCTCCCAGGCCCTCTTTATGATTGAAATAGCTCAGACTGAAAAAGAAAGTAGCGAATTAAAACAAAAATGACTTAATTGTCACGCTAGTTATTGACTGGGGCTAGGTCGGCATCTCTTTCTCTTTCTTTCTTTCTTTCCTTCTTTTTTTTTTTTTTAAGAAAGATATCTCCCAATTTTCTGGGGATTGTTATTGTGTTTTTGTCTGTCGTCCTCTGTCTATCTAATCACATTTTCTACCTGGGTAACTCATGTCTATTTAGATAAACTTACATTAATGTCTATCTCTCCACCAAGTTATATGCATTTTTCTTTCATTTTGTGTCACTTTCTAAAACCCATTTTATATCTGCTACTTGGAATCTGTGAATGATGATATAACTCTTGTTACTTTGTAAATAAATTTGTCTAAAATATCCTAATCATTATAGTGGTAACACGAATCACCCCCCTCCCCCCCACACACATCATATATTCTCTTATTTTTATTTATAGAAAGGGTATTTTCAACATTTTTAACAAGTTGTTTGTCTCATCTGCGTGAAAGGTCCGAGTTTCTTTAAAGTTTTTTTTAATGTAGAAAATTAATTTTATGTTTTCAATAAACATGATGTGGATAAATAAAATCAACTTACTTTCTCAGTGTACATTTTCAAGGGTAGTAGACTGTCTCAGGGATTGTAAAGGGTGGGCTGCACTTGCAACCCACAGCGCTAGGTGGCGCTGCTGATGCCCGTTCTCACTACTGCTTTCCGCTCTTGAGGCTACTTGGTATCAAGAAAATTGTATTTTTCACATGCAAATACTTCTGGGTCATTCAAAGTATAAACTAAAGGAATATGAGAACTTCATTTGAACATTTGAGGGAAGAATTCATGGCTTCT
This sequence comes from Myocastor coypus, assembly GCA_004027025.1. Classification (NCBI taxonomy): domain Eukaryota; kingdom Metazoa; phylum Chordata; class Mammalia; order Rodentia; family Myocastoridae; genus Myocastor; species Myocastor coypus. The sequence goes on along the minus strand of PVJA010002421.1, from coordinate 97,209 downwards.
GGATGTTTTATTCTTCATTAAATATCACTAGGCTCTTGGTCAAGTAGGCCTTCCTTCAGGGACAATACAGGTATAAAATCTTTGTTGTTTAAATATGAACATAACTTTTTGTCAGTAGATAACTGCATTGCCTCTGAGTCATGGTCACTTCTGGTTGATGATGTACTCAGTGTGATGCACGTAATTCATAAGTTGTACTTACAGTTCTTTAAAGTACTCGAGCTACCATAGGTATAAGAATGAAGAAAAAAAATAAGAAATCTAAACTCAGATTTCAGGGATATCTAATTTTATGATGATAATGGTAATTCTCTCTGTCTCTCTCTCTCTCTGTCTCTCTCTCCCTCTCTCTCCTGTCTCCCTTTCTTTCTTTCTTTCTTTCTTTCTTTCTTTCTTTCTTTCTTTCTTTCCTTCTCTATTATGGTCAGCTCATCCTGCCCTGGGGGTGGGGCTGGCACAGCATGTGGTGTTGGGGATCGAACCATGGTCGGTCCCTGCGGTGCCTAAGCTTGCCTAAGCAGGCGCTTTAGACTGCTGAGCTGTCTCGCTGGCCCCTTCACTTTCTTTAGACATTGCCTCCAGTTCCTTTTGAATTGTTCTTCATGAATTGGCATTGTTTTGTTCTTTAAGGGATAATAGAAGGGATGAGATAATAGTATATTATTAAAATCCTGTGTAGCAATCATAATGTGTAGTTTCAAAGTATAAATATGATATAAAATTATATATGTTTAAACAAAATATAATGTATTTGGAAAATGTGAAAGTGTTTATTTATTTATTTTTGTAATATAAACCACTTAAAAGAATACTTGGCAATGTTTTATTGATGGGACATGGTTAAAAATGGGTAGAAAAAGGGTGGCTCCACGTAATGGGAACCCCGGGATTGTGGAGTCCGAGATTCTGAGTAGAGTCCCAGCTTGAAGCACAGGCAGGTCGTGTCCCAGAGGGAAACTGCTTAGTTTCTGAACCTGCACTTTCCCAAGGGTAAAAAACAAGGAGCAGTAATGATTATTTTATAGCTTTGTGTCAATATTGATCTACTCTAACTTACTAGGACTGGGTCTTGTCCAAACTAAAAAAAAAAATCTATTTTTTTTTCTTTTCTTTCTATTTGCTAACTTTTCCTTTTGATTTCTTTTCAATCTGTCCTTGCACTCCAACACATCTGACCCAAAGTTAGGTACACTCGGACTGGAGAAAGCAGGAGTGCACTGGGAAGAAGGGAGGCCCTGCGCTTTTTTTTTTCTTTTTTCTTTTTTTTGGCCTCAGAAGTGGGAGGAGAGGGAAGGGCTTCATGTTGCCTGGTTTGGATCCGGAGCGCTCTCCTCTCTGCCAAGTCCTCAGCACGCTGAGCGGATGCACCAAGCCTTGGGCCAGCCCCAAGTGGTGAGAGGCCAGGGAATTCCAGCCCCCGGGGAGGCTTTCACCCTCGTACACGGCTGATGGGCGAGTTAGCACTGTCTTCCCTCAGCGCTGTGCAAGACGTGTTCAAAGTTGGTAAATGTCGAGTTGGTTGGCTGATGGCTCCTTGTTCCACCAATGGCCCGAAGAGACCGAAATCTTCACTTCATAAATGGAACATTTAGAAACTTCTGGGATAGTAAGTGCCTTGTTCACCTGTAGAGGCTGAGAACTATTTATTTTCTAGGTTTCCTTGCAGTAGGGATTTAGTTTCTACCCATAAGAAACACCTACCTGGAGGAGGTACAAGTTCAGAAATTCAACTTGAAGGGGCAAATGGCCAGTGAAGGGCAGGCATTATTGCAGGCTCCTTCCAGGCAAAGGTAGACCACATACCAGTGGCTAGAGCTGGGGAGCCAGGCTCAGCTCACTCCGGGTACCCTTAGGTCCTCCACTAATTTTGTAGGCTTTCAAATACCTGTATGAAATTTCTTTCTCCACAACATGGCCTAAGTGGTTTTTCTTGTTTGTGGCTGGATATAGCAGTTCTATTTTAGAAACTATCCAGCTCATCAGATTTCATCCTTCACCATCTGGGTAGGGAAGTGGTGGCGGTTGTTCCTGGTGGAAGGAGGGAAGCAGAGTGACAGCAGGCACAGGCCCTGGCTCATGGGATCAGGCTGTCTGGCATTCTTACCTCCTCTGTCTTTCACCAATGTTAAAAGATTAACTGAAACAGTAATTTTCTGAAGAGTGGATCTCAGCATATAGTGTACTGGATACCAGGAAGCTTCCAACCATAGACAGACAGTTCAGGGTTCCTGAGAAGGGGAACAAGAAGGCTGTTGTAGGGTGAACACACTAGCAAGGGCACTTAGTCCTCTGAGCTATCTCACGGGCCCTCCTCATTTTGACCTTTGAAAACATTTTGCTTCAACCTCTTTGAACAGGCTCATAGTTTACTACGGTGTGTATGTTCCCGCTACAAAGTCCTACGAGTCCTGAAGGATTTTCCTTTGGAGAATCTGATTGTTTTGAGACTGAGGCTGCTTGCATAAAGCTGAGCGTTGTTTGCTAAATAGGAACCCATTTGTTGGAGTTTCCTCGGCCCAATGACCTCCTTTCCGTTATTTCTATTATTACACTGGCGACTGAGCACAGGGTCCTTCACCCCGAGCTACAGTACCAGCCACTTTTAAAATTTAAATTTTATTTTTTTTAAAATAAACTTTATTTATTTATTTATTTATTTTCTTGTTTCAGAACCTTTGTTTGATTATTCACTCATTTTTATGGCCAGCTCAGCCTGCCCTGACAGCAGGGCTGACGCAGCATGTGGTGCCGGGGATGGAACTGCGGTCCCTGAAGCCGCCCAAGCCTTCCTAAGCAGGCGCTTTAGACCACTGAGCCATCCCGCTGGGCCCTTAAATTTTATTTTGATAAAGCGTTTCCCTTAATTGCGCAGTTGTTCAGATGGGGGTTTGAACTCACCCTCTCTCTGACTTAGCCTCCCTGAGTGCTGGGATTAAAGGTGTGCACCATCATGCCTGGTTCTAGTGATTATTTCTTAAACGTTGTAGGTTCTTCTTTGTGCCACAGTTTGTCCTTGTAAAGGAGGAATCAGATTAAACACTTTACAATGATGCTGAGTGTTATAGTTTGTGTCTAGTTGCCCCCCTCCCCCCCAAGCCTCATGCAATCATGGGGCGGAGATTCGTATAGTTTGAGACTTGACTCATGAGTCCTTGGGATTATGTATTTTAGTACTGATCAGATTATCGATCTGAGTATTGCTGGGAATTATGGGCGTGGCCTGAGGTGGATAGGCTGAAGCAGAGAGCCTGATGTGATTTAAAGAGCGACAGAGAGACAGACTTGCGCTGTTGCTCTCTGCTCATCTGGTTGGCCGGTTGCCTCTGTCACGATTGTTGCTGTTCTGCCGCCATGAACTGGATGCTCTCTGCCCTGTCCCACTCAGCCTTGGGCCAGCCAAATATGGACTGAAACCTCCACTAACTTTGAACTAAATAAACCTTTCCTTCCTTCATTTTGAGTGTCGGGTATTTGTCCCAGCAATGAGTAAAAAGGAACTAAGACCCTGAGAATTCAACCAAATATAGATATCTTAAAAACATGCTCTAAATAGCAGGAACTCAATGCATTGTAGTAAGAATTATAAATAAATACACATAAACATATGTGTAAGTATAGAAGGTGATCTCCCTGTCTCTCTGTCTTTCTGTGATCTCCCTGTCTCTCTCTTTCTCTGTCTGTCTGTCTGTCCATCTGTCAGGAGAGGCGTGTACAGGTGGCAGTGGTCAGAAGCCCAGCAACACAGAGGTAGTAGCAGGAAAAGATTAAAATAAAGCGCACTGAAGACCCTGCTAAACAGTGTTATTTTCCCTTCTTTAAGTTGAAATCCAAGTGACAGAGGCTTTTGTTCCCTTCCCTGCCCTCTTAAGAAGGCAGGCAAAGCAACACATCTATTCTGACTAATATATGTTTGACTGAACTAATGTCTGCCTGGTTCAGTTTAATGGTTTTTTCATTTGTTGCTTGAATCCTGCCCAGATGCCTTGGCAGTCCAAGAAACATTACCTCGTTGGACACACACCAGTCCTCAAGGAATTTTGGGCTGAGCCGCTGCGCAAACACTGGCAAGAGCATTTTATGGCAGCCTAAGGAAATTATGGGCCTTCAGATGTGGGACGTCTGAAGACACCCAGAACACCACTTTGTATTTGCCAACCACAGTTTTCATAAAATTGCGGGATTTTAGAACTGGCTGCCCCCTTGAGCAGGGGTTTCAGGGTTCTCAGTCTTTCATCGTAAGCTTCTACTATGCGCATGCGCTACCATCTCACCAGTAGCGTAGCTCCTATTTGAGAGTCGCCAATTAGTGTGGCGACCTTTAATGAATTAATTAATTTAGTTTGGTGGTGGGAATTCAACCAAAGGCATTATGCAGGCTAAGCATGTGCCCTAATGAGCTCTACCCCCAGCACACAGCAACCTTTGGAAATGTAAGTATGGCCCCTAGGTTCTGAGCCAGTTAATTTTCCCAGTCATACTATCCTAGGCAGGAGTAGAGCTGGATCCAGAACTTAGGGGTCCTAGCTCTTACTTTGGCCTTTACGTTTGTATTTGCTTTGATGTTGGGTTTGATTGTTGCTAAGTTTTCAGCCAGAGATTTCAGTCTGGCGCTCCTGGAAGCAGTTCCTCATGGGCAGGTAGAGTAGACACTCCAGGGTTAAGACCCTTATTGTAGGACGGTTCTCTGGGTGGCCCGGGACTGGTCTGGTTCTTCCTGCTTTCTTGACTGTTGCTGTTAAGAAAAGCTGTAGACTGTGCTCATAACACCCGTTTTGAGATGGAGAAGGCCTGGCAGGGACAGCATGGGCTCTGCTGCCCCTCCTCCTGCGGCGGTGTGTCCCTCAGCCCTTGTCCCTATTGGTTCTGAGGTATGAAGTGTAGGGTGGGCAACATTTTGGGGTCTCTCAAGGGGATATAAGAGGGAAACACAGAAAACAAAAATTTATCTGCTCAAGGGAATTGGGTCATCATAAACCCAAGCCTCTGTTGCACCCTCTGCTCTGCTTTGTATCCCTTGTGGTTGTGTGAGCTTTCTGCCTCACCAGACTTAGGCGAAAACAAACTGTAGCTCAGGACACAGTGGGTTCAGGCAGTAACTGGAGTGCAGTGAACCTGTTCCACACATACCCTGCCACTGTGGGCTCCCTACTGAGCAGACAGACCTCAGGAGGTATCTGAGTTACTCTTCTCTCATTGCTGGGACAAATATCTGGCACCCAAAATGAAGGAAGGAAAGGTTTATTAAGCTCAGAGTTCCTGGAGGTTTCAGTCCATACTCAGCTAGATCCAAGGCATAGAGGCATAATGCAGAGACCAGCAGTTCATGGCGGCAGAACAGCAACAAAATGGTGACAGAGGCAACCAACCAAGGGAGTAGAGAGCAACAGCTCGAGTCTGTCTCTCTTTATATTACATTCAGGCTCTCTGCCTCAGCCTGTCCATCTTAGGTCACACCCATAATCCCAGGACTCAGACCCATAATCCCATCAGTACTAAAACACATAATCCCAGTGGATCATGAGTCAAGTCTCAAACTCTAGAAGTCCCCGCCCCATGATTGCATGAGGCTTTGCGGGGACAACTAGACATAAACCCTAACAGGAGGGGTGCACACGCAGGAGGAAGGGCTAAAGCTTTCTAGTCCTTATATTTCCTATCCTTTCCTCTTTTTAAACCTGGAAGTAATTCTTTGTTTCTGTTGCTTTGTTTTGCTTGTATTTTTTTAGGGAAGACTCTACAGAGTGTTCAGCATCTCACTATTAGATTGGACTCATAGTGATCCACCTGTTTACAGCCTCCCAAGAGTTGAGATTATAGGCGTGTGCCACCATGCCCAGTTTCAATCACCATCTCAGTGCACCCTGAGAGCCGGGCTGGCATGGTATGCCAGGAGTCAACCCTCAGACCTTGTACTGCCTAAGTAAGCACTTTAATCCACTGAGCTATCTGGCTGACCCTATTGGGCTTTGAATAAAATGCTCTATGGTACTGAAACATAGAGGGGTTGTGACTAGCACAGAGATTTCCATGAGGTATATGGCTGGAAGAAATACGTAACAAAGCCATAATAATCCACCTATTTAAAATTAAACTAAGACTTCCTTCTTATGAGTAGGTAGGAAGTATGTTTTGTACCTACTCCATGTGAGCTATTGAGTATGAAATACAAGATATGTATCAACTAGAAACCACACAACATCTCTATTACAATTCAGCATCTCTATTACAATTTGGCCTAAATGACTGTAATGTTTGGTACTGCAATGCAGCTCTGTGTTAGTCTTTTTCTATTGCTACAATAAAGTGCCAGCAGCTGAGTACTTTATGAAGAAAATATCATTATGTAGCCCACTGCTTTGGGAGGCTGAACATTCAACACTGGGTAGCCTTGTTGATGCAGGCTCTGGTGACAATCCCCTGAGTGCCTATGTCAACCACATCATAGAACATAGTAATGTGGTGGGACTGTGTACAGTCACGTGGCAGACCAAAAGCCACAAAGATTGATAAAGGGAATGGTGTGTTCTTTTTTTATTTTCAAGAGAAAAGAAAGAAAACAATAAAACAGAGCTTCAAAACAGGCTAGCAAGACAGTAAAATAATTAATACATTGCACATCTTTGTCTCATTAACAACTGAGGCATGGCTTTTCTTTTATAACAACCTTCTCTCAAGAACTCGCCAGGGTTCCGTGGTTAATCCCTTCACAAGTGTGTTAGCCTGTTTTCTATCTCTGTGACAGAATGCCCAAGAAAATTAACAAAGAAGGGAGAATGGTTAGCCTCGGGTCATGGTTCGCCAGGCTGCAGGCCATGGTCACAGTTGAGTCAGGCCTATGGTAGAGCTATAGGCATCAGAAGTGGTAGGGGGTGCTTATCACATGACAGCTGGGAAGCAGACAAAAGGGGAGAGGACAGAGAGGAGCCCTAATATCCTGTAGACCCAAAGACCTGCCTTCCTTCCACAAGACTTCCCCCTTCCAAATGTTCGATCCTGCCCCTCCCAACTTCCAGTGGTGGAGGTGAAATATACACACAGCATGATGATCTCTCAAGTGAGGGTTGGACCCAAAGGAGAGCTGGGAGCAAGAACAGCTGCTGTCTGCTAGGGCCAGCCCGGGAGGGACCCACTGCAATGACCCAAGTGCAAACAACATCTACATATGTGGCAAAGAGGGGATGTTAGGATGAAAATCCCCTCCGATGGGCAAATAAAGACCACATGTTTTTGGATTCTGATGTAATCCACACTCTACTAGCTTAGGACTTATCCCCGAAGACTAGAGGTCATAGTGAGCCACAGGGCAGGTTCACCAAGGATGGAATTACCAGTCTGGCTTAGTAGCCTGCATTGAAAGGGAGGAGGAAGAGAACAGTGACATCCTCCACAGGTCACAGGTGAGGACAGGAAAAGTCAACGAGGAAGAGAACATGGATCGCAGGCCTCAGTGATTTCCACCTCCTTGAAACTGTATTGCTCCCCTCTCTACACTAGAGTGTGTACACAAAGTCGAGAAAACGAGAAGACCAGAAATCAAGAGATGATCTGGAAGAACGAATAACCTGCGTCCTTTCTAGCCCATGCATGCTTGCGATGGGGCCTCGTTAGACATGGTGGGGATCCAGGAACAGCCCGCATATAGGTTTGTGGCAGCCGGGGAAGTGAGCATGTTCGGATTCTAGTGTAATTCATTTCCACCCCTCAGCTGGCTCATTGGAGTGGGCTCTGAGGATTCCTCACTGCCGGCGTCACAGAGGCGCTGGAACTTGTCACATGGTGCTTCCAGCTCAGGGAGCGCCCGTCATGTCTTCCCTTAGGAACCGGAGGCCTTGGAGTCCTCCAGCGAATCTGCACCTAGTGTTGGGCTCACGGCAACGCCATGGATTCCACAATGGCTTTGCTTCTACCTAGCACAAATCCATCAAAGGTTCATTCAACCACAGGTGGAAGAAAGAAAAGGGACATTGAAGGGCTCCAGAGAAAGGGAAAGAACTGAAATTCAAGGGCCAAAGAGCATTCGGAAGGTGGGGGTAACTCTATGATCTACTTGACAGAAAGTCCAACTTGGCTAATTGGCTTTCTGCAAGACTCCACAGGAGAAGAGGCACTGATTTCAGGAAGTGCATGGGTACCAATGGTGAAGGCTGAGTCCTGAGGCTGCTGCAAGCTCAGCGTCTGTGAGGCAAACCTGGGCTTGCTGTGAGGAGCTCTCTGCTCTTTATATGGCGGCAAGCTGACAGCTCTGCATATTTTCTTACTGATTCTCTGCTGAGCAAAACACGTTACTAATAACTTAAGAGAGGAAAGTCTACCATGTTTGTTCCAAAATAACACACGAGTAACTCTGAAAGATGCCAAAAGGCAGAGTTTAGTTCTTGCTACCAAGCAGCATGGAGTGATACCACCACAAAGAGCTAATCAAGAACAAACCTGGTTCCTTTCTGCTTAGCACTTTGCCCAGGGCAATAGCTACAGGTGTGTACAAAGAGACAGCTGCAAGTTGTTCATTGTAATATTATAGGATCCCTTGTTGTATAAAAAAGCTATTAAGCAAGGCAGGGTATCTGACATTATAGTAAATCAACTGAAAGGTTCTCGAGGCTGTGATTAAAAAAATACTTGACATATTAGAAAGATTTGAAGACAAAGTATTCATGATTATAATTTAATGTAAGGAGCGGGTTCTAAGATGATAGGGACCACTGGTTCTTTCTGGAGGATATAGTGGAAGACGTTTACAAAACTGTGAGTAGTGACCAAGCCCACTGGGTGTGTAAATCCCTCACTGTGCTGTGAGTTGACCAGTGTAGTGGTCTACACTGTGCAGTGCGGGCCTTGGAGTAACAGGTGTTTTTCATTTTCCTTGCATTAATTACGGCTTTTTGCTTTTCAATAAAACATTTCGCCTTTTTCTTGTTATAAAAATTGTATGAAGTGTCAGGTGAAGGAAATTTTCATATTCTAGACACAGAGTTGTAAACCCAGATCTGCACTCTTGCTCTGCCAACTCTAGTATATACAACGGGTCTCGCCTTCATCAGGCACTGGTGTTACTTGGTGGCTTTGTTAAGCACAGATTTTTGGAGGGAGTAGCTTATGTTTTCTATTTTTGTTTGCTTGCTGTGTACAGGGTCTTGCTGTGCAGTTTGGACTTGTAGCGATCCTCTTGTCTCAGCCTTCCCATTGCAGGGATTACCGGCATGTGCATGTAGTGCTGGGGATTGAGCTCGGGATCTTGCACTTGTCAGGCAGGCACTTAGATCACCAAGCTGTCTCTCCAGCCCCCAGAGGGTATATCTTATGTAGTAGGTCTGGACTAGACTCAAGAATGTACACTTGAGTGTAGTTTTTTTTTTATATTTATTGGAATATCAATGATTGATGGAAAATACTGGATCCATGTTAAGTGTAAAGTGTTTGATATTCAGAAAGCCAGTGCTGTTATGCTCAAGTGCCTAGGTTATAGAGCAACAGTATCACTAAGCATCTCTTCTGGAGGATTAAGAACTTAAGTTTGTAGTCCAAAAATGTAGAGAAAAAGAAGGGGTACAAAGATAGCCAGTATTTTGGCCCTAGCCCTGCTAGGTCAGTGAGGACTCAAGACATAAGAAAACCTATACTGTAACATCCTGTAACTCAGTGGTGACCCAAATCTTCTGTACAAGGAGATTATGGGACCACAGAGGAAAGGGATCACCAATGTATAGTGTGCCTAAGGAGAGTCACCTAGAGAGAAAACATTCTCTCAGGCTTTCACAGAGAGCAAGTGGGCCAAACAATGGCCATGACTCATCTAGGTGGCTGACACAGACAAAAGTTCTACAAAACGCTGTACATAGTTTCAAGGTAAATCCTGAGGGGGATTTAATTGACCTTGTCAGGTACAAAAGTTACATGTTTTGTTATATAGGTCTTGCTTTACTTGGCCTTAGACAGCAGAAAAGTTTAACCATGAGGTGTAAAATGTAAAACCATATTAATATGCTGAGCTGTGGAAGGCTCAAGTCAACAGCTTCTTACACTGCCAGTTTTGCTGATAACTCACTACTATTATGGACTACTGGACTATACATAAAACTACTTTCTCTTAGTTCAGTGAGAAGAACTATTTGTACTAATAGTGTTTAGAATAGTTATCATGTCTGCATCTTGTACTCTGAACTACTACTATGAAGACATAAATATGCATTATGTTAATTATTATGGCTGTCCTACTAACATGTTCTGAAACTGTCACATTGTTATTTCTTTCTTATTAAAACTAAAAAAAAAAAAAAAAAAAAAAAAAGGAAAGTATACTTGTGCTGGGACTCCTTGTCTCAGTTAATTTTCTCTTGTTGCTGGGACAAAATATTAGATACCCAAAATTAAGGAAGGAAGGATTTGTTAGCTCATAGTTTATGGATGTTTATGGCTGGGTCCAAGGCAGGGCGGCACATGGCAGAAAGCAGCAGCTCATGGTGGTGGAAAACAGCAAAATAATAAAAGAGCAAAATTGGAGGAGCGGCGGCATCAGAGAGCAGGCCTCCCTCCTTTCTTATACTGCATCCAGGCTACCTGCCCATGGTAAGTGTAGCACTCATACCCATAAACCCAACACTGGATCATGAATTAATCGTGAAATCTAGAAGCCTACCCTAGTGACTACATAAGGCTTGGGGGGGGGGGCACAGCTAGACACAAGCTACACTACTTCTCTACTGCTGCTGCTGGCGCCAGGCCACACTTGAGCTTCACAGAAATCGTGTCATCCAGTGGGAAATAGCCCCCTACAGTGGCTTTCAGTTCTGTTTAGGAAATGTTAGTAGCGAGAGCTTTTTATCCTTCAGCACCTACTTCCCGTCCTCTGAAACATCCTGCTTTTCTACTCCTGGTGAATTCACAAAATGCAATAATTGGATTCTAATTTGTTTTCAGGGCTCAGGCTAGAGAAACAGAGAAGATATTTAAAAGCTTATTTTGAGTAATTTGCTCATTTTATGCCCCTGTTTCCTTCTATGTGAAGCCAAGATAATACAGCCTTGCTCTATGGAGGTTCACTAGAAGAGCTATAAATCCATTTCTGACACTACAACGTTGGAATTAGCCAATTCTAAAGAGTTTAGTAAATTGCTTTCTTAGTACTCATAGTTTAAAAGATACCTTAGACAGGTAATAGCTGTTTTACTTGAATTTATGACATAATCTAAGGTTGGTTTAGGATTTGCAAATACTATGCCTTTGGAATTTTGTTTGTGGACCAACCTTAGCTTATCTACTCAGTCACCCTTTTGACAAAAGCATTTGTGATAACTTGGGATATGACAGAGGAGAGAATTCTTTCTTCTTTTCTTTGGAGATTTAAAATAAAGAGGACATAGCAATCGTGCTCAGATAAATTGAAGGCCCAATGGATGGTGTTTTATCTTCGTTTATTGCTTTGGTTTTCTAAAACATGTGCTGTTTTTCAATGTTCTCACATTTCTCCATCTTTTCAGCCAAACAGGACTGTGCCTCTAGATAAAGAAACGGGGCTCGCAGTGGTTTCATGTCTGGCCTAAGACGGCATTTCCCCTACATAGCGCCAAGCTGAGATTTAAGCCCAGCTATTTTGACCCTAGGACTTTTTCTGTCAACACATGCTACTTTTTGAAAAAAATCTTCTCGCTCACCTCTTTTGCCTTTTTAAGTCTCCTGGGAGAATAGTAAAGACAGCCATCCGAGAGCTGTACTGTGAGTTTCTTTAGCACCAAGCTGGCAGTACTACCCATTCTGAGACCAGCATTTCCTGTAATAGCCACAATTTGGTTTTATTTTCTTGTCTAAAAACCAAAGTTGGCATTCTCATAGAATTTCATAGTAGGGCATCCCTTTGTAAGAATAGCAACAGCCATCAGATGAAATCATTTCAGGCACTACACCAGCATCAGCCTAATGCTTTCTAATGGAAAGGGATTTTACATGGGAGAAAGGCTCTTTTAATTTTGTTTTTGGCATTCTCCTTTCCCCATGAAATTTATATCTTAAGAGCTGGGATGATTTCTTGGCCAAAGTTCTGCAAGCAAAGGCTGAGGGTTTGGAAAAGGAGGACGGAGGAGGCAGCCAAGGGTTGTGTAGGTTGCTTAGTCACAGTTTGTGAAAAGCGTGTTTCAGCCTTGGGGAGCTCTGAAAGCCAAGAGAGGCATCATTTTGGGGAGGGAAGTCGGTGCTTGAGGTTGCTTTAACAAGAGATGCTTTGGCAGCCCCACAGAGCATTTTTTGAGAACACACAGATGCTGGGGGCATCTCAGGAGAGCAGTGTTTCACAGGAGATGCTTTGCTCTCCCTCGAGTTTCAAGAACTAAAGACACAGAAAGCTTTGATTTTAAGATACCCAAGGCCTTGATGTTCCGATGTCGAGTTAAGTGCTGAAGCTGAGGTGAGAAATGTCTGAAGTGAGCTGTAGATGAACTCATATTGGCCTGTGTGGGACCTCAAGGCTGTCCTAGAGGTAAAAGCCCCAGCCGGTTGGCTGCTTGTATGTCAGATCCTTTCCTCTTGGAGAAGCTTTGATGAAGCTTATGATTTAGTCAGAGGACGGGGACCTTGTCAGAGAAAAAACAAATCTTGATTCAGGTAAGGAGACATTTTATTCAGAGACTACTGCCAAAGGAACTCTGATTTTAGGATCTACCAACATTGCAACAGCAACTAGAGAAAGACTTTATAAGGAGGTGAGCAGGCCTAGGAGGGTGTTTTGAAAGGGCATTGGGCAATCAGATAAGAGCAGATGCCAGCAAGATGGTGGCTTGCCCAAAGATGCGTGGATCTTTCTGTTTACTCAGTTTTCACCATGGGCTGTCAAGGCCAGGTGGGGAGCTAGGGAGGTTGAGGGTGCACAAGGCAAAGCTTAGGGACCTGTAGAGAAGAGAAGCCAAAGTAAAGTTTAGGAAAACTAGATCGGGGGTAAGTCATGGGCAGCTGGGAGGGCCCAGTCCACCTCAAGCTCTCTGGACAGTCGAGGAAGCCGGTCAGCCCTGCAGCTATCCCCAAATGTGGGCCCCACGATTGGCTCCCCCAGCCCTAAAAACACAGATTGCTTGATTCTGTGTTTGGCAATCCATACTTAAACAAGCTTCTTGGCTGCTTCCGATGCATGCTTAAACTGAGAATACATCGGTTCACACGCAACAGATTTAATCAGAAGAGCTGGTACAGGGCAGGTGCTCTGGCCTTGTTGGGCTCGATAGTGCACACGTCACGTAACTCCACTGAGCAGGAGTCATTGTCTAACCCGACAATGTCCCCTGAAATCCCACATACCAGAGACGAGACTTTCAGAATGTGTGCAGAAGTGGGAGAAACTATACTCATCAGTAGGTTGACGCATTCATAGTCGGTTGTGCTATTAGGAGGAGGGGCCTGGGTGGAGAAGGTGCATCACTGGGCGTGGCTTTTCTGTCCGTCTGTCTGAGCTTTCCTTCACTGGGTCTTTCTACCATGATCTTTCTGCCTTGGAGTCAGCCAGTTATAGACTGAACCCTCTGAAGCCACGTTCTGAGTAACCCTTCCTTCCTTACACTCCTGTGTGTCAGGTGTTTGGATCCAGCCACAGGAAAGCTAGTCAATCCAGGAATTCAATGGCTTACTCAACTAGACGCTGTGATTTTCACAGGATGCTAACATGATAAGTTCCAACAGAAATCAGGAAGGAAAGTTTTAAGCACTAAATTAGTACCATCAGGTGATAGCCATAGGGTAATAGCACATGGTACCAGTCGCCAATCAGTTGCTACAGTGTGTTGTTTGGGTTTTCATTGCCTTTGTGTTCAAACCAATCTTATCCCTTTCAGGCCCCTTGTCTACAGCTGGCCATCTAACCCAGCGCGCTACAGGATTATCATCTTCATGTGCACTGGGATAGGAAGAGATGGGGAATCGAAGTTGGATGGGTTTTTGACATGTTAGGACTCTGGATGGATCTAGGATCAGAATCCATCTTCTGGTATTTGCTTGGGTGACACTGCAATTCTACTCTTTGTAAAAGATAGGCTCAGAGCTTTGCTGGATGCCAAGGTACACTCAGAGCTATATTTTCTCCTGAACTCACAGAGAAAAAGCCAAGTGTTAACCTCAGCAGGGATAAAATGGAACTAGTGCCCTTGACAAAGTAATTTTGGCTGCTGCTTTTACTTTTCATATAGTTTTACACTTAAAGAATGTGGTTGCTTTACAATAGAAAGAAATAAAGAAAACAGAGGCCCACTGCCTGCTCTGGCAGGAATTTTGCTGAGAGGGGCCCGACCACAGGGCTTTCCATTGTGGTTTACCTGCAGCGCGGACTTTCCTCACGGCTCCCTTGTAACCCTGACAGTCTGTCTAATGTGAGCCCTTTCTTTTTTTCTCTTTTCATTTCCTCTCCCTTCTCCCTCTTCAGACCTGCTTTTGGTGCTTGCTGTGTGCCCGTGGCTAGACACTGTCTCTGGTGCTAGTCTGAGAGACTGAACAAAACACAACTCTACTTTTAAGAACCTGAGATTCGGCGATAGTTTTGAGTACCTCTGGAAGCATGCCATGGATTTGCCTGGTCCCATCTGCTCAAGGGGGGCTGCTTCCAGTTAAGAAAGACTAGCAACTTTCTTGTGGGAGGACAGAGCTCTCTTAAGACTTGAATGACCTGGGTTGACCAGTTGATGAATGGGTGTCTTGAAATGACTCTTTATGAATCCAGCCTCTATTTCACAGAATGTCATAGATCTTTTGTGTCCCAGAAATAATCCTAAGAGATGAATAGCATGGGTATTACTAGGGGGTCAGATGAGGGATTTTGTGGAAATCACTGAAGATTATAAAGTGCTGTATCCAGTTTCTGTATTCAGAATGAGGGTCATAGTAGGTAGCCCGAGGGGTCACAATAGTCCAAAGAGGCAATAACTGAAATGATTAATTGATCAATGCGTAAAGAAAGTTAGCATATCTATCCAATGGCATATTATTTAGGAAGAACAAAAAATGAAGGCTAGCCTATGCCTTATCAGAAACGCACCTCAAAAACGCCATGCCAAGAGAGATGTATGTATGTCCCATAGAGGCTTCCATATATTTGAAATCTTTAGGAAAGGTGAATTTGTAGGTGTAAAGAGGCAAACTAATAGCTGACAGAGACTAGGGTACGAGGTAAAAGCGGAAATGAATGCTTCCTGTGTACAGAGTTTCCTTTTCGGTGATGCAAGTGCGTTGGAACCTGATAGAGCTGCTGATTACACAACACTGTAGATGCACTAAGTGCCCTTGGCAGCTGTCGCAAAAACGAGAAGAGAAAGACGAGCGTGCTGGCCGTGCTGCTTCGCGTTCCTGAAGAAGCCACAACCGCACGAAGCTTGCTGCTGCCCTGAGAGGAGGAAAGTCTGAGGAAGAGTGGTGGTGGCGCCTCCTCCTCTTGAGAGTAGGATTTCTCTTGCCTGGCTCATGCCACAGTCCCCAGACAAAATGTCCCCTTCCCTTGCGCAGTGGCTTCCAGAGTCAGCCTTGATTTCACAGAATGGCTTTTTTTACTAAGTCTCGAAAAGCTATTCTTCTTCATAAAGTAATTTTTTTTTTTTTTTTTTTTTTTTTAGCAGCATATCGAGGATTTTGCGTTTGAGTCTGAGGCTTTCTTGTTTGTTTGTTTCTGGATTGTTTACCAGGTGATGCATTCCCCGATAAGGTGAAAATAGTCTTCTTAATTTCATCTCCTGATGCAATGGGATGTTTTTTCATTACCCTGCATTGTGGATGGGGAAATCATTCTCCAAAGAGCAAATATAATTTAATGGAGGCTTTACCCAAAGTTTCACTAAGGTGAAAAATTGGTAACATGGTCCGCTAAATGATGGCTACTTATCTCAAAATACACATGTGCCCAGAGTACTCCAGGAGCTAAAATGTTCATCTGGATCCCAGATATCTATTAAGGAAACCTAAGTCCCTGCTGGGTTCCCATTACCAAGCTTATTTTTAACACTTTGGAAGGAACCCATCATATATATATATATATATATATATATATATATATATATATATATATATATATGGTGTTTTTTTTTGCTTCCTGGGTAGCTGATTATATTTTCTTGGAATTTTCCTTCTCTCTTGAAACTTGTTTTAAGAACACTAATGTCTAATCTCTGCTCTTTGGTTAAAAAGTGTTTGTCTTACCTAGTAAAATGTATCCAGCATTTACTGGAGCTACAGTTGTGGCAGAATTTATGGGGAGGGTGAACCATACACGAGAGGACTCTAGTGATTTTCTAAGCAGTAGAGATGGTGGTAAAAAAAAGTTGATTTTTCTCTCTCTGTAACTTCCATAAATCCCAGGGTCTCAGGTGGCCCGGTATATGTTACTATTGCATCAAAGATACAGAATTCTAGCTTCAGAAGTCTTGGGAATAAACTACTTTTTAGCCACAACTTTCTTTAAGACAGCAGTATAGATACTTTGTACGGCATTCAACTCGGAAGGCCCCAGAGTTTGAATGAACAGTGCTCCTTCCTTTGGGCCTCCTGTTTCTGACTGCTCGAGGATACACTGACCCCAGGTCCTCCCTAGCGCTCCTCCTGTGTTGACCTCTGCCTGTCTCCTTCCGGCAAAGCTTCTCTTCCCTTCACCAGGCTGCAGCTCCCTAGAAAGAGAACAGTGGCACCTTTACGGGCTCCATCCCAGCCGCCAGCCTGCAGCCTCACCCCTGCCTTCCTTGCTGCCAGGCTTTCTCTCTTGGCAGTCAGAGATGATTCCCCTTGGGCCGGAGCCTGCATCAGCTAGAGCTAGGGCCCAGGGCTCCTTGCTTCCACGTGCACCCATTTCCTTTTACACCACAGTGACAGCTCTTCAGAGGGAGCTGAGAAGGCACCTCCCTGACACAAACGTCACGGACGTGGGTGGATGGATGACTGAGGACTGCGGCTGGCAGCCTAAGCTGGGCTCTCCACTCGCACAAGTTGTGTGGCTCGGCATGGTGTGGCTCGCACAGCATCTGTTCTCCCTGCCTCAGAATCGCTGTAGTGCTAGGATGTCTCCCATAGAAGCTCTGTGAGCATTAGAAGGGCTCCAGGCTCACAGGGCAGTGGCCCATCAGCCACTGTGCCTGTGTCTTGGGGGGTCTCAGCCTCCAGAAACAGTTTTGTGCTTCACTGTCCAACCTGACAGAGTGGATTTTTTTTTGGTTGTTACATCCCTACTTAATAACCAAGCCTAGCCAAGCCAAGCCAAGGCGAGCCAACCTGAGCCAAGCCGAGCCAAGCCAAGCCAAGCCAAGCCAAGCCAAGCCAAGCCAAGCCAAGCCAAACCAAGCCAAGTTAAACCAAACCAAACCAAGTCAAACCAGTTGAGCCTGGGTACAAATGGTCTGCCGTTGGCTTTGTTAGTGACTTTAGAACAACTTCATATTTACTAGTTGTGTTTTTCTTTAATGATTATTTATGATACCCTGGAAATGTACAATTATACCACTGGGTTTGGCTAAGAAGCAGAGAGTCAATGTAGTAGGCATCTCTCTAGAGCCAGTTCAAGGAACCTTCTAAAAGCCTAATAAAGAAGCTGGCACATAGGGAGACGGAGAACATCGGAGTGGTCGCTGGATGTGCCTTCTCTTGCTCTCTGGGACCGGGCACTGGGGCACGGCACAGGAACCGAGGTGCTTCCCACGCAGCCAACCTTGTGCAGTCTCCTTGGACTTCAGTTTTCTGCAGCTTCCCACGGACATGTTCAGAACTGTGCACTTCTAGAAAAGTCGCTGTCAGGTTGAAAGGAACATGAAGCCAAATTCCAAGTGAGAAAAACACATTTGTCTTTCAAAAACATGAAAGTTAAATTGGAGTGGGAGAAACAAAAACAAGACTAAAAAAATGATTTTAAAACAAAGTATTAAGAATATTAAGGCCTAGAGATAAAAGCTGCTGCATTAAAGGAAAACCAGCCATTGTGCTAGGGTCAAGTATTTGCTGCTGGACTGATTGCTTAGTAATGTTTGCCTTGAGAAACTTCAGTTTTATGATAATTAAGAAAATGTTCTGTTCTTCTGGCAGCCTTAATCTATTAATGTGGTCTGGAAAAGAATTTACTTCTATTTTTCTTCCAGAAGAGATATTAGAAAGCTGTACTTTTATAATCCTTTTACAGGTAGGTTTAACAAAGCGAGCATCTCAGTCAGTCAGAGATTCTTTAGTTCACTAGCAAAGAATGATACGTACTGAGTTCAGCTATTGACAACCGTGCACAGTGTACTTCCCTTAGACTTGACTGGTTTTTGCTTTGTTTTAAACTTTCACCTGTGTGGCCCTCATCTTTGCACCATGGTGAAAAAGATCTATAAAAGGATCTTGGATGGGTCAAGGAGACACAGAATGTGAAATTTCCTTGAGTCTCCATTCTTTGAAAGGCTCAACCTTGCCCTGTGACATTTTCTGAACTCCATCTAAAACAGCATATAGCAAACGGTGAGTGGCCTACTGGTCACCAGTACATCTGTGAGTTGAAGTTAGGAAGCTAGATTTAAAAACTAGCTCCACGGATTTGACACTTTTCATCTTTTTAAGCAGTTCTTTTATGATGTTTTCAATATTCAAGAAGAATGCGCTAAGAATGTTTCTGATTCTGACCAAAACTGCAATAAAAATTTTACTTTCTTCTCTGATGTAAAAGATTCTCACAGCACAACAAGAGGATGGTCATTGGCTGTTATTCTCTGGGGTAGAACAAAGTTGTATGAGAGCAGGCTGAATTATGGATAGTATTACAAGGCCATCTGAGGAGTTTTGAATGATAATTAAAGGCAAAGAAAGGACATAGAGAAAGCTTTAGAAATATGTACCCATTAAAATGTGCAGAGAAATATCGCCTTCCATCTAAAGGTCTGAGCAAGTCCTTCTCAGTGTCATTGAGCAGCTGAAGTTCAGGCAACACTTCCTAAGGAAAAAAAGACAAAAGAATTTTCTGCACCAAAGGAGGCAGCTCCACTTCCTTGGGCCTTGGGAAGATGCCAAGAGGCATGGAGAGGATTTTCCTGGTTCTATTGAAAAGCATACGTCATTAAGGCCCACCCCCGGAAGTGATACGCGTTTCTGTTGTCCAAGAAACGGAATTTTGTAAAGAATGCTAACATTTAGGATGCAAAGAGTGTGACACAGGCAATTTCTCTCTCTCTCTCTCTCTCTCTCTCTCTCTCTCTCTCTGTTAAGTATTTAAGCAGCTTTTTAAAGGGATTTGAGATTTGTTTTGTTTTTAGAGTAATGAAGTTCTTACTTTCTAGGGTAAAACTAATTGAAACCTTTAATCTATGCGAGAGAGAAAGAATTACCCCTTTGCTTTCTTTAACATATATGAAGATATAGGAAAGGTTAGAGAAAAATTTGAGGCTCAAGTGCAAGAGATTGTAGATCAAAGAGAAGTAACTGTATGAATTAAGATGTCTATCACATGCTCTTTGACTATTTTGCATTGAAGTTTGTGAGTACAGTAAAATGTACCAATAACCAAGGTCCTGTTGACAATATTAGCCTCTAGTCATAATCACCATCACTACTATAATTAGCTTTGTCTGGATTCATTAAGTCAGTTATTGAGTGAGGCAACATTAAGCCTTTTTAATATTTTTATGAAGAAGGTATTGTTACTATATCATAAACAAGCAACTGAGGATAGGGGCTTAAATAACTTGCTTTAGAGCATGAGTAGAATGTAAGGGACTTTAGCGTTCTCTTTTCTGCAAAGAGAAACCCTAATTGATTGTGTTAGAGAGAAGCGTGTCCCTTACTTAGCTCTCAGCCTGAACTGATTAGCTAGCTGCATACTTGACGCCTGCGGAGTAGTGGGTTGAAGCTTTATGCTGGGAGTGTAGATAGATCCATAAGGGAATAGACAGAACTAACAGATTATAAGGCAGAGACAGAAATTGAAGGAGAGGGGGATTGAGAGACAGAGTTCTGAACTTGCTGTTCCCACTTCTTCCTTCGTGTGAAGCAAGTATTTGTCTTCCCTGAGGTTCTGTGAACTAGAACGAGATCCTTCCAGATAAAACTCCCCTTTGTCACTCTAGCTTATGTAGTTTTTAGTTCCTTGTAAACAGTTCTTAGGAGAGCACAGGTTCCTAGGGTGGGGGGGATGTTTCTATATACAGAGCTATGTAAAATCTTAAATTTTCTGCTGCATGTAAGTATCAATCTCATAGGCTCCTTGGCAGATGGTTATTTGATTTCTGATTAAACACTTCTAGTTATGGATGACTCATTGTATCTTCAGAGTGTCTACTCCATTTTAAAATGGCTATCTTTAGTTGTCTAAATTTCCTTACAGTTATACCTAAGATTATTCTCTTGTACTTGTACCTACTGTTTATGACTCTTCAACTTTTGGAAGAAGTTACCATGACTGCTGTATAATGTAGATGCCTACAAATACAAATATAAGAATATATTATATATAGAATATATAATAGTCCAAATTGAGGCAATCAGGTTGATAAAAATAATAGATGTTTTTCTTGTTTTTTGAAATTATATTCAGATTCTTTTGTCAATCTAATTCCCAGATCTGGATAATTCCGTTACATCAACCAGAATACTATAATATCATCCCTCAAATTTAACATAGCGTTCTCTCATGAACAATCTAGTAAGATTATTGAGCTGGAAAGTATTCCTTGATTTAGCCTCAAGAAGGTTCTTAGTCTTGTCAATTGTAATATTCTATTGCTTTTGGTTACCAATGAGTATCATTTTAATTTAGGGGAGAGAGAGTTCCCCAAAGAAGGATGAATTTGTAACAATGTTGATAGGTTTGCAGACAACAGAAATCAGTGGCAGGTATTCTTACATGAAATATGATTTAATGGATACAAAGTGGATACGATATCATTTTTACCAGACCTTGACTATAACCTTGGACAGCTAAAGAAACAGAATGTTGAAAGTGTCCTGCAGGACTGGGGAGATGGCTCAGCAGTCTACGCTCCTGACTGCCGAGTGCAAGGACATGAGTTTGATCCCCGGTATCACATGCCATGTCATCTCTGGCATTGGGTATTGTGGCACAAGTCTGTAATCCCAGTGCTGGGGTGGCTGAGACAGGAGGATCACTATGAGTCTGAACTGTGTAGTGAGACCCTGTGACAAACAAATAAAATATAATTAATATATATATTTTTTTTTAAAGAAAAGCAACCTGCAGTTCTTCTAGCCTTTGGTCTTGGGCATTATATGCTTTATGGCTAAGTTACTCTTGTTAAAAATGTTATATCGACTGTGTGAGGACTGGGGAATCAAGTGGGATGGCCTCTCCTTTTCTCTTCCCCTTCTTTTTACACAGGAAAGTTCAAACTCATATGCAGAGTCGCTTACAGTGTGCTATTTTGCAGTCTTCTCTTCAGTGGTTCACCTTTATCCTATTGCTCAGTCACACTGTTCAGTCCCTGCCCCCATCTTTGCATTCTGGAATGTCAGAGTAGCATACCAACCCTTTTATTCTACCCAACACAATCCTACACAATTGGAAACTTGGTTTTGTTCCCTCTCTCGGATTCCTTTCCAGGCCTTTTTTTTTTTTTCTTCCAGTTCTGGGGATCGAACTCAGGACCTTGGGTTTGCCGTGCAAATGCTTATGCAGCTGAGCTGTCTCCTGGTCCCCTTCGCAGGTCTTTTCTATTCACAGTCTCTCTTCCAGTTACATACCCTCTCCGTTGCACAATCAGTTGCAGTTTGCTTTAAAAATTCCCTATGATTACATATGGAACTTCTTTCACCTCCTGAATGATCATATTTTATTTTTCTACTATATTGTCCAATAAAGTTAAAAAATTTAAATGTTCCAATTAAAACACACACACACACACACACACACAAGGTCAGGAACCACACGGAACCTGGTGTTTTTGAGAGTCCTTGACCTAGAGCTTCGTGCTAGGATGAGAAGAAGCTGTTGAGAGTTGAAGCTCTGCCAAGCCAGCGATTACCTAAGGGGAAAGAAACAAGGATATTCCAATGATATTAAGATTTACTATGTGTTTTAGGCACAGAATGTAGGAAAAATCAACAATTTTTATTTTCCTTTAGAAGTGAAGCATCCAAGAGGAAAAGGAACATTAAGGCCCAAAGTAAACCACCAATGTTTCTTAGTTTCCTGTGATTTGAAAAATAATGCCAAGCCTCATGGCCACGTTAGAACTCATGGTCAAGCATATTAAGAAAACTTCCCTGCTCTCTGGACTTGCTAGGAGAGATGACTACTTAAACAGTCACATCCACGGCTCCTTTCCCTTGTCCTTTTCGTGCTAAGTTCTAAAGTTTTGACTCCACCCATCTCTTTGGAGTTCCTGTTATTATTCAATGTCTGCTTTACAAGTCTGTGGTGATTTGCTCCACATATTCTTAAGTTGTACAAATTTTTTGATGCAAGTTGACAATGAAAGAAAATTAAGGCCAAACCTCAAAGGAAAATCTTAGAATTGTATGTTTAGTTCTGCAGAGCCTTGAGGAATGCCAAGACCGTTTCCATTTTTCTCATCGAATGACTTGAGATCCGTGAGACAGGGCTAGAGGACCACATAATAAGAAAAACCTATTTTGGAGGCTGCTTTCATGGTACAGTCTTCTTCAGATGGAAAGCAACAGACTATCTTATTTGTGTTGAATCTAACTGCTTTGCTCAACTGCCTTTTCTCTAAGAATTTGAGTTAACTTGACCAGCACTTGACACTGGTGCCAGAAATCTAGGCATTCCCAAGCTAGGGTTTCAGGTCAGATGTTTTGATACAATGTTTGGCAAAGTTGTTTTCATTCTATTAGTGATATTCCTTTCTTTAAAGAATTATTGCAGCAGGAGGAGCTGTGACCTTGCCAGTTGACTGGGTGGAAGTCTCCCTCCCCATGGTGATGGTTCAGCCTTAGCCCTCACCCTGCGGAGGTCAGCAGGAGGGGATCGATCATGCAGCGCCCCTAGCGGCTCTCTCAGGTATCTCCCAGAAGTGCTCTGAGAGGCTGAGTTGGTACTAGAATGGGCTTCAGGATGTTAAAATCTGTGCTGAGGTGGAACAAGAATCTTCCTGCTCTTTTCAGGAACACTGTAGATAAATATGGGAGAGCGGGGAGCCAGGGACGTAGCTCCGTGGCACAAGTGCCTGCCCGGCAACTGTAAGGTCATGAGTTCCAACCCCAGTCTTGCCAAAATAAATAAATAAGTAAGTAAGTAAGTAAGTAAATAAATAAATGGCAACGCCTGCAGCCCCAAACTGGCATTATCTACGACTCTGCAACTCAAGTTTTCTTCTTTCCTAAATGTATTTTAAATATATATAAATATACAAATAGTATACATACATATTTAATACTACATATATCATATATATTTAATACTATATATATGTATATGTATAAATTCCATCAAGTGCATCTTCTTTGTATCTTATTGAGTCTTTACAAATGGTAGAAGATAGCTAAGTACCAGACCTGCCCCTGGTGTGCACTGAGCCGGTGATTGAGACTGGGCATGGTGGTGCTTGCCTGTAATCCCAGCTCTGGGGAGGCTGTGGACAGGTGGATCGCTACGAGTCTGATCTAATAGTGAGACCCTGTAGACACTTCCCTAAAATACAAAGACAAAAAGAAGCTAGCTAAGGATAGGGTTCCATGACCCATGTCACAATGAAGGAAGGCCACGGTTGCCTGGGCAATATAGTGAAATCTTATTTCATTAACAACCCTCCTGTCAAATAAACCAAAAGCCAGAAAATTGCTTGGTTGCCATCATGCAAGTATTGAATAGCAGAGCTTGATGTAAAAATCTCTCAACCCCAACGCTATTGATATTTTAGTTAAAAATGATTTTTTTAGGTGTGGGGGACAGAGTCTCACTATGTAGTTAAGACTGGCTTTGAACTCAGCGGTCTTTCTGTCCCAGTCTCCTGAGTGCTAGGACCACAGAACTACACCACTAGGCCTGGAAGAAAATGCTTTTTTAGGGTGAGTCGCCCCTGTGTAAGGCAGTACTCTTAGCAGAGTGTCTGGATGATATCTGTAGATGCCAGTTGTAAGTTGCCCTCCCCAAGTTTATCCATAAAAATTATAAATATTATCACATTAACTATAGGGAAAAAATATTGTCTTGGGCTGGGAATCACTGATCTGACTATAGATATTTTCTACTTTAATTCTAGGGCATTTTCTATAATGCTGAAGAAGCCTTATTTTGCTTGGTATTATTTTGTGCAATACTGAGGAATCAAGGATCTTTTCCAACAAGGAAGAACCTATTGTACACTGATGACTTTTGTCATAAAAGGGAGGTAAATGATACTACGAGACTCTGAGTGAACTCTTCCTTCCTCTCTCTACTGGAGGAATTAACATCAATTTCCCATCTTCTCTGAATGGTGCAGGAGGACTCCAAGTTGCTTTCAACAGCCCATTAAGCAATTATCACATAGAATATTCAATTTAACTCTCACTTATAGAATAGTCAGGAAGTGTTTCATTGTACAATATGTTCTCCTATGCAAAGTGCCATGTTTACTTTAAATCTTCCAGCTCAGTAGAACTCAGTATATAAAGTCTGGCCTAGATATCCATAATAGTTAGGCTCCATTGGATGTTAAAGAGTTGAATAAGGCATGTTTCAATTAATTTAATTTTATTTTTTTAAGGAAGGGTCTACAGGGTGTTCAGGGTCTCATTACTAAACCAGACTTGTAGTGATCCACCTGTTTGCAGCCTCTGAGAGCTGGGATTACAGGTGTGCACCACCACGGCTAGTCTCAATTGCCTTCTCAGCATGCCCCAGGGGTGCAGGGCTGGCAGGGCAGGCCTGGGGATTGAACCCCGGTCCCTGTGCCTGGTTGCAGGCTCTTTAGTCTGCTGAGCTATTTGGTCCTCAATTAATTTTAAATATTTATTGAGCATCTATTATCTGCAAGAGCCAGAGTCAGGAACAAAAATAGTTCCTTGGTACCTATGCTCCAGAAATGAGCATCCTCTTCTGACATAAGCAGGGTAGCTATACCTGCTTGAAAGGACTGGACCGGTGTGCGCGAGAGTATGAGAAGGGTTCTGTTCAGGAATTCAAAGCAATCAAAACTAAAAAAGAAAAATAAAGCAAACCACAGTTCCATATAAATTAGAAAGTGGGTTTTGTTTCCTCAGAAAGAGTAATTCAAAAGATTTGATTATAACTGTTGAGGCACATTAACTTTTCTTAAATCTGCACGATGTTTTTTTTCAAGAGAGGCAAATCAAATGGCTAAGGCCTGAGCTGTTCAGAGGTGCAGGCAGCTGTTTTCCTGTCAGTCTCCTTTAGAATACTTGGAGGCGAGTGTTCATGGGCGGGGCAGCCTACAATGGCCAGGCCTCTTGGAACAGAAACAGAGAGCCAGAACTAAATCCTAATAAAATGAATGATTTTTATGGACTACACAGACTTCTCCTGGGAGCTGAGCCATAGGGAAGATGGAAGGAAGGAAATCACGTTTCAAAGCATATTATCAAGTAACGTGCTGTCTCCCACATGCGAGTGAGACCCGCATAGAAGAAAGGAACCTGAAGGGACTGGGCTGGCTGCGGGTGGATTTCTATTCAGAATACATATTTTCTTCTCAGTGGGTTATGAAATTGCAAGACAAAAGAGACAGCTGCACCATGCCAAGGTTATATATTTGATCAGACGGAGGTTATTTTAGTGGGGGTGTGTGCTCATCTAGCACAAACGTGGGAGATAAAATTGAGACTGGTGGGGCAAGGGGTCGAGGGCGTTCACCTTTCAAAGTATTTATTGTGTTTTAGATGTATTCATGCATATTGAATCACTTGGTGTTATAACAACCTCCCAAATTAGGTAGTCTTAGCTCTATTTTATAGTAAAAGCCTTAGAAAAAAATCAGAAGAACTTGTAATTTGTGGCTTACTAGTGACAGGGCTCAGAACAAATCTATTCTTTCCACAGAGAAAGAAACTGAGTCATCGACTTCAGGTTGACATATCCTGATGGCTGGTTTTAGCCTGTAAGCGTTATACCAGTTTATATCCCAGAAATGCTCACCTGCTTCCATTGGTTCTCTTTGATCTGCTTTCCCGAGCAATCCAAGGTCTCCGATACCCTGTAGAATCAGGGTATGTGGGAAAATGACAATTAAAAACATTCGTGTCAGATAAAACTGTTCCTCAGCTGTGAGCTCTGTTGGTAGCTCTATGACCTTGGACAAGTTGCTCCTCTAACTGTGGAACAGTGGTGCTGTCTACCTTTAGGGAGGCCAAGAGGCACAGGTCAGTCACGAGGCCACAGTCGCTGGCACCTGGCCATGGTCCTGACTGACCTCAAGTTGGCAGGGGAGGAGGCTGGTTCTTCCGGCTACGCATCTTTCTCCACAGAGATACTGCATCCCTTTTTGCTGTTTCCATCACTTTCTTTGTAAGTCATAGCTCTGGAACAATCTGTTTAACACCATGATGAAACTTTCTCCTGGCAAATTTAATTACATTGGGTATCACTCAAGGTCTTTTGTGACAGGTGATGTGAAATAGATCGAGAGAAGAAAACTATTTGAAAATAAACTGAAATCAATAGAAAATAAATTAATATGACTGAAAAGAGGATGAGAGAGGATAGGCTGTTACCATGGGCAGTTAGCTTGGTTTATAGCACACTAGTTCCTGAAAATAGTCTCTGCAATCAGCGACCAATAGGTCCCAGCTGTATCATGAGTGTCAGCCAACATCAGAAAGCTCCAGACTGTTTTTCTTTAATGGTTTCAGTGCCTACCTGAGATATACACAAGTGTTAATAAACCTGGGCCTTCAGTGTGTAAGGAATATACAGTAAATCTATTCCCACCATGGGAAGAAAATCTCAAGTATTTGAAAATAAATCACCCAAGGTCATTCAGAGTCAATGGATCTAGGGCCTTGGGCAGGGCTTTGTTCCATACTCTGCTCCTAAGTTGCTCCATAAACATCTGGGATGAAGAGACAGGGTCCAGATTAAAGCCACAGTCTCTTGCCTCCAGAGGCCTATGGGCCTACCCAGAGTGGGCCTACCTCAGCTCCACGGCACCCATGTCTGTGAGGTGAAACGAGCTCGGCTAGAGGCTTCTAACCATGGGAAAGGGACTGATAATGGGACCAGAAATTTTTCTTTAGTTTAGTTGTAGCTAATTAGTATTTTAAAATCTGTTGTCTGTATCTCACCCAGCAAGAGAGAAAAAAGTGAAGGGGATTCCTAGAGGTATCAGTGTGAAGCATAAAGGAGAACACAGACTTAGGGCCAGGTTGCTTGGAAAGGGTGCAGGACCTCCTCTCAGCCCTGGCTCTCTCATCTGTCTGGCCAGCCCACGCTCCATGCTTTCAATCTCTCAATGGCCCACCCGGTTCTTTAAGCCAGCCGGCCATAGGCCATCTCTGAGACCCTTTCCTGCATCCTTGTCATTCTGTCTAGGCTCTTTCTGCCACTCCATTTTTTCCCTGTTTCTCCCACATCCCACTTAGAAATACGTTTTAATTCAGTAAAAGGCACCAAGAATGAGACCTCTGATCTTGCACAATTCCCTCAGTAGAATGCCTTCAGAAACGCCTGACTGAATGAACGAAAAGTCCAGAAGAACTGGCTTTGTAGAGGTCACTGCAAAGTTGTTGCCAAACTCTGTGAAGGGAACACGGTGTAATGACTTTCAGGTGAGCTCTCCTCACTTTGTGCTGTAGGTAGGTACTCGTGTTCAAATCCGACCCTTCTGAACCGATTTGGTGGATATGAGAAAATCGGGTTGGCCAATACAGAAGGAGCACGTTCTACATGCTAACCGCTAAGCCAGACGCTATATATGAAGCCTTTATCCTCCCAGCAAAGCCCATGAGGCGAAGGGGACTAGTATTCCTGCTTATGTAGGAGAAGATGAACGTGCCCAGAGGATGGGTAGTGTTCGCCGAGTCACGTGGCAAGGAAGCAGTAAAGCTTGTGTTCAAAGGCAGGAAATTTCTTTCTGATTCTCAGTGTAGCGTGGTTCCACCAGAAGAAGAGCCTTGTGAGTGACAGCAAAACAGTCTCTGAGTCCTATGGGTATGCGGACAGCCGTGTGTTGTCACCTATGGGGTTGAGAAATGAATCCTCTGCTTTCTAAAGTGCAATTTGCTGAGTCATTCTGAAGATCCGGAATGGTATAACAGCAGCCCAACCTCTGAACCTTTGGCAGGGCTCAAGGTTCTGATCAATGATTTCTCATCTCTACAAAAGCGTGGTGGATTTCTGCCCACCTCTCCCAGGACACTTATTAATTGGTGAAAAGAAACTCTGAAAAAATAAGCAAATGAACGAGTCCACCTTAACATCTCACTTTAACCTCTCTCTGAGTGCTTATCTCCCACCTGGAAATTTGAGTGGTGCTCAGCTGGTTAAGCCCACAGTTGGGTTAGAAGCTGTGGGCTGGACAGAGGGTGTGGAGACCCCAATTTTGCGGGCTGAGCCTGGGCTCCTTCTCTTGGGTTAAGTCTCCTCATCTGTCGCGTGATTCATGAAGCTGTCCCCTTCTGTTTGCTGGTAGGCATATCATTAGTACATTTAATTTAGCTTAAAGACATCTAGAGTATTATAATCATTATAATTATTATCTTTACTGAGATAAGTCTGGCTTTGGAGAGAATAAAACATGGCCATGTGGGCCGAGGAGATAGCTCGGCAGTCTAAGCACCTGCCTGGCAAGCACAAGGACCTGGGTTCGATCTCTGGTACTATACACTTGTTAGGTCCAAACCCATGCAATCAACCAGGCCAGGCATTCTGATGCAAGTAGAAGATTTATTGGGAGCATCAAGCAGGCTGGCTATCTAGCGGACCAAGACAGCAGTGAGCAAAGGAAGGCAGGAGACTTTAGGATCTTTCAAGGAGGGTAATCGTGGGCTGGAACAGCCAGGTAACAACCAGATCATGAGTTTCAGGGTGAGGTGGAACAGCTAGATTTAGGTGGACACCAATTATCTTCCTTTTTAATTTTATTCATGTTGGAAGGGAGTGAGTGAGTTGAGACCAACATAGGTCAAGAGGAAGTGAGCTGAGACCAGAGTACAATGTGGGGCAGGGCTGGAATTGGGGTTGGGTAGGTTACTTAGGAAACTGAGGGAAGGAATGTTTGGAGCTAGATGCCCTGGGAGGCTAAGAGGGAGTGCTAGAGGCAAGGTGCCTGGGAAGCTTTGAATCCTGGCCTATCAATACCATGCTGGCCCTGTGCTGTGCTGGCCACTGAAACTGGGTGCGGTGGTGCATACCTGTACTCCTAGTGCTAGGGAGGCTGAGACAGGTGGATCGCTGTGAGTCTGAGTTGCATAGAGAGACCCTTACAAAATAAATAAATCAATCCTTTTTTTTTTTTTTTTTTTTTTTTAAATACGGTCATAGGGCCTAGTCAGGGAGAGCAAAAGAGACATCAAACCTTTTGCTTTACTCTTTCTTAGATTCCAGCCACTCACTTTTGTTCCCCTTAAATGAGTGCTCCATCTCCCTGGACAGTGCTTCTCAGACTCCACGTGCCTTGCTTCAGCCCACGCCTCAGAGCTGACCGTTGCTGTTGCAATGCTCAGCTCAGGCTCAAATGCTCTAGGAAGGAGGATGCAGTTACTGCCTCTGGGGAAAGGAGAACTGAGAGTCCCTCACTCCCAGGAACTTGTGTCGCCAAATTGGATAGAATTCCTAAACAGAAGGATGCTTAGTACATCCTTTTTAAAGGATAATTTTGGAACAAATTATGCATAAAATCTACTGAGCCCGTAAGACTGTGCTTGAGATGACAGGAGAAATCTCTGTGGCCTATGGGGCTCGGGTGGTGGGCCCTTTGTGGGAGACACTGGAGGCTGAGAGAAGGCAGTCCCTTAGTTCCTCCTTAGCGTCCTTTCTGACCCAGGGCTCTGGCAGAGCTAGAGAAGAAAGCTGAGTCCCTCAGCTACTCTGTTTACAGCACTTTTCAGATTTGATTTTTCACTGTGACAATTTAAATGGTTCCTGGTGCAGGCCACGAACAGCTGTCTAATGGAAAGTGTCATCAGATTTCCACCTGCCATTAGTGGCCTGCTTATTTTAATGTACTGTGCGGGCTCTGCAGGTGCCTATAAGTTCCTGAAGTCTTTCTATGCAGAGACCCTGATTTGCATGGCCTGACTGGATTTACAGATTAACTTACCCAGTTAATTCAGGAAAGTATCTAGCTCGAATGATTTAAATTAACCCAATAATCACTTACACTAAATGCCCTGAGTTTGCAGGTTTTACCTGTGAGTATACAGGACACCAGCACATAGCAAGTGAGTAACAGGTACACATGAACACAGTCACCTGTAGACTGACGGTGCTCTTTTCATTTTTATTATATTTGTGCACGGTCATGGCGCTTGATGCTGGTGCTTCTTTTGGGAAGTTAGCACACGAAATTTAACCTATCACAATGAATATAACCCTAAATTCCTTCTTTCCCTTTCCTCCACCCAATCTTTCTTTTTAAAAGTTGTAGTCAAAACGTAGGCTTCAGCATCTTAAGCCTGTGTAGTTGTGTTATGCATATTCACGCTGGTGTCAAATGTATCCGTATAACAACTCTTCATCGTATAAAACTGAAGCTTCCCTCCCTGTGAAGCAACTTCCCCTTTCCTGCCTGTCCCAGCCTCGATTTCCACCTGTCACCAGTGTGCTCACTTCCTGTTGGGGATCTGACTATTTTAGACATCCCCATAGAAATGGAATTCCACAGCATTCGTCTCTTGGGATTGGTTTCTCTTTCTTAGTACGAGGTCTTCAAGGTTCATCCAGGTGTAACATGTGACAGGGTTTCCTTCCTTTAAAAAACAGAATGATGTTCCATTACATGTGTACCTCTGCCTCACATTGGAACATCCATTCCTCTGTTGGTCACGTTTGCTTCCACTTCTTAGCTGTGAATAACGAGGCTATAGACATGGGTGTGCAGAGGCTTCACTGAGATCTTACTTTCAGTCCTTTGGAGTGTACACCCAGAAGTGAGATTGCTGGAGCAGATGATGGTTGTAGTTTTTTTTTTTTTTTTCATTTGGGGAGAAATCCTCATGCTATCTTCCACTGTAGCTGTATCTTTGTGGTCCCATCAACAAGACATGCAGTTTCAATTTCTTTATATCATTAGAAAAAATTCACTTTTTTTTGAAAAAAATTCACTTTTTGCATTTTTATTAATTGATAGGTATAAGGAATCCAGCTCCTCTTCCCTGTCTGTGACCTTGTCAATTTATGCGGAGTTTCTCTGAAGAGATTAGGCCTACGCTGAAGTGACCGATTTCAAGCTCATAGGCTGGGATTTGGCTTGGCAGGAAGGACAGCAGTTCCAAGCCTCTGATATATTGCATGCTGAGTGACAGGCTAAATGCATGTGATCAGAGAGACTCTCTGGGAACCCCCATGAAGTGAGGGTTCCTCTGTGATCGTGATGAATCACTACCACCCTGAAGACTGGGCTTTGGGGAGGCCTAATGACTTTGATAAATTCTTTGACTCCATAGGCCGAGACAGAAAACTAAATGACCCAACTTGGTAAGGAGAAAGGAGAAAAGCCCATTTTTGTCTCAAGCCCAGCTTTTCACACTCTCCTGATGGTTGAGTGATGATTTTTATGTCCTTCCAAGAAAAAGCTCACATGAAGAAAGGGTGAAAAGTTTCAGTAAAAATCCGTGTGACATTTTTTTTTTCCAGAGAGAGAAAATTCACATATGTTACCAAATGAGAAGGTCATTTTCTGTGAGGACTTTTCCAAAAATTGCTAAGGGTTTCTAGTCAGGGCTTCAAGTTCAGAGTCTGATGCACTGTGGGCCCTGGTTTTGCTTAATAATATTGAGTTCCTTCAAGAAAGGTTTCGTTTTGCAGCCAGGAAGTTTTCTTCCATTGCTTCATTTCTCAGAATCCTTTCAATTTCACCCTCCGTGAGCAGCACAGTTTCATTTCTTTCCATTTCCTGTGGAAGGTGAATATGATCTTGGCTAAATTCAATAATACACTTCATTCCTATCATGTTCAAGATGTTTAAAACTTAATGAAACCTGTACTTCGGGGCTATTGTTAATATTCAGCACTGAAAACCTCATACTTGTATTTGTTAGAGTTAGGAATGATGGTTGGCACCCTTTCTTTTGTTTCTGATTTATAATCTATTGAAAAGCCTGACACTGAAGTTTAAAATAAAAATAAAGTGTAACCTTATTAGCGAGAATGTTGCTTTCAGTTTATTCCTTGGACTGTGGTGATCTAGGTTTCATCATTTATTCCACACATCTGCAGTTCAGATTTATCTAGCCACGCCCAGGTTACGCTTTCTTTTTGCTTTTTAATGCATTTGGTTGTTACAGGGTCTTACTGCCCAGCTGGGATGCATAGTGATTCTCCTGTTTTCAGTCTCCCCAGCACTGGCATTATAGGCTATGCCTGGACTCCGTGGCTACCTCAAGGCATGTGGTGCTGGAGCTCGAACTGCATGCCCTGCACTTACCTAAGCAGGCTCTTTAGTCCCCTGAGCTATCTCACCAGCCCCAGGCTACACTTTTACTCATCTTTCTTTGTACTTTCTTCCTTTGCACAGGGACTTCCTGTTTTCCTTTCACTGACAGGAATTACCACGGCACCTACTTTTTACTCTTGCTGTTGTCCTTTGTTGTTCTAGGATACAAAACCAAAAGAAAACTGTAAAACCCCAGCAGGACAAACAAATAAACAAACAAATAAAAAATGGGGAAAGGAAAAATTACTGAGAAGGAAAAGCACAGTAGGAGGAATTTTAAAGACCTCTGAGCCTTTTGTAAATCTGTAGCTCTCCAGTTTGAATAACTGAAAATTAACATAAAATGCTATAGAGCTGGGGGTTCAATCCCTGGGCCTGCTGTGCCATCTCCATCCCCAGCCCAGGGCACCCTGAGATGGCAGTTGAGACTGAGTGTGGTGGCATGTGCCCGTAACCCCAGCTCTTAGAAGGCTGAAAGCAGGCGGATCACTACGAGTCCCATCTATTAGTGAGACCCTGAACACCCTGTAGACCCTTCCTTAAAATGCAAAAAAAGAAGAAAAAAAACCACTATAGGGTTGGAGGTATAGCTCAGTGGTAGACCAGTTGTCTAGCATGTGTAAGGCTCTATGTTCAATCTATAGTATCACAAAAAGGAAATTGAGAATAATTAAGCAACTAAAATAAAATATGCATATAGGTCAATTTGACTCTTATTTGTTAGAAAACAGATCCTACATTTTATTTATTTATTTATTTATTTATTGTCTTTTTGAGACAGGGTCTCACTATGCAGTTCAGTCTGGCCTTGAGCTCACTTTTGTAGCTCAAGCTGGTCTCGAACTCGCACCGATCCTCCTGCCTCAGCCTCCCAAGTGCTGGGATTACAGGCGTGAGCCCCCACACCCAGCTAGATCCTACTTTTTAAAGTGAGGAAAAAAAATAAAGTGAGGAAAGGCTTCCATGGATGCAGGATAACATAGGAAAAGCCCAGGGCTTTTCTGTTTATATTTCTCCTCTCTCTATCCTCCCACTAGCTCACCGCTTTGTTTGACATGCACCAATTACCCTTTACTAAGATAATAGGAAGATAGGGGGATCGATATCTCCAGATATTTTTTAAGGGCAAAGGTTTGAAGTCCATACCACTTTTAACTTCACTGGCCAACGTGCTGGTTTCCACTCAGGATTTCCTTGAAGGACAGAGAGATACACGGAGGAGAAGCTCAGTCTGCACACCACAGTCCTCGCTCGTTTTATGGAAACAGATTCTGCTTCTTCAGCAGATACACAAGCTGTCCGCATGTACCAGAGGTCACTGTAGTGC
This sequence comes from Myocastor coypus, assembly GCA_004027025.1. Lineage (NCBI taxonomy): Eukaryota > Metazoa > Chordata > Mammalia > Rodentia > Myocastoridae > Myocastor > Myocastor coypus. The sequence continues at coordinate 63,414 of PVJA010002421.1, read as the reverse complement.
CTTGCTGACCACAGGGACCACAAGTGGCTCAAATGGCACGTTGGAAGGCCTTATGTTAGGCGTGTCTCACTCGTTTTTCAGTTTTCCAATCTTGTGTATTACTCTTTATGCACATGGTGCTCTATCCGCACGAACCCTGAGGCAGCCTAGATTTGTGAACCGTGACTTAAGTATTATCTTAAAATCAATCATGATGGATATGAACTTCCCACCATAAAGATGGACAAAATTAGGCTTAAAATTTCATTCTAGTCTAATATGAATGAACAGGTAGGAAGTTCTTTGCTCTTCAGTTTACATTCCTGAGATGTGTTTTTTGCTGTCTAAGTGCTATCCCTTTTGTGCTTGGCAACACTAGTTATTTAGGTTTGTTAATTTGATGTGAATTGTAAAGATGGGAAACCGAGGTGCAAGATTAAATCTAGCCTTAATAAACACTTTGCAAGAAAGGGGGAAGAAACAGTGTATAAAACATTAAGAAACATTTCCCCTGTGGTTTCCCAGAAGTCCTACCCCTTCTTTACTGTTCTATAGTCAGTTGCTTCAGGCAGATGTGCTTCGTGCTGGCCGTCCATGAAGATCTGAGTTTGTGGCCTCTGCTATACACAGATACAGTAGAGAGCTTCAGGTGAGGTCTACTTGATTGCTTCCCCACCATGTCCATCTGGAGAATTTGAGGTACTGTCCTACGTGGACATGAAGGTTGACCAAAGTGAGAAACACGGAACTCACCATATTCATCAATACCATAGGATCATCACACTTAGATAAAAAGCGGTCTCGGGATGTCAGTCTTTCAGAGGAGTTATGTGTGTGAATTCTAAACTAAAATAAAAAATGAAATACTTAGGACAGTCTAACAAAGGATGTAAACGATCTGTATAATGGCAATTACAGTATCCTAAAAATGGAGATCGAAGAAGATATCAGAATATGCAAAGTTTGCCTTTGCTCTTGGAGAGGAAGAGCACAGAGCCAACATAGCAAAAGTGGCCATTCTCGCAAAACTGCTCTACAGGTTTTATGCAAGCCAAATCCAAATGCTGTAGGCATACTTCACTGATCTAGTGAAAGCATCCCTAAAATTCATTTGGAGCCAGAAGAGACCTAGATACCCACAGCAATTGTAGGCAACAAAGGCGAGGCAGCGGGCTTCACAGTCCGAGTCCTGCACCTGTATGACAAAGCTACTATGATAAAGTCAGCATGATAATTAGCAAACAGTAACAATAACAACAACAAAACAAACAGGCGTGAGGATCAGCGGAGTTGAAGATGCAGACACAATCCCAAACATATTCAACCAACTTTTCTTTGACAAAGGAAGCGAACGTGTTCACTTAAAAATAGGTATTCTCTTTAATAAATGGTGCTGGAAAAATTGGCTTTTCACATGCCAAAGACTAAAACCGGACCCATGTCTATCACCTTGCATTAAACTAAAGTCTAAATGGATCAAATAGCTAAATATTAAATAAATACACTAAATAAAGCGGAAATGTAGAAGGTCTAAATCTCAAAAATATAGGCAAAACCTTCACGAGCAAAACTCAGTCTATAAAGGAAATATTACACAAAATCAACAAATGGGATCTCACCTTATTCAAAAGCATTTGCACAACAAAAGATGCCACCAAAAGCAGCTAATTTCTATGAAGTTATGAGAGTCACCTGTACTTGGACTGTCGCTGTCTCCTTTTCTTAAGGAGAGGACAGTTGCAGACTACCCCCCTGCTGTTGTCTTTTCTGTTCCTCCTCCTCTTCCTCAATTCTCTAATTAATATTTTAAGGGGTTTCTCTCCCTCTCTCCCAAGGTCATGGTGAGTGTCGGCATTAATTCTCTTCACGTTCTTTCTTTCTTTTCCCTTTTTCTTCTGTTTAAATCACAACATTGACGAATTTATTTATTTATTTATTTATTTATTTATTTATTTATTTATTTATGCGTAATGGAGATTGAACTTAGGACCTTGCGCTTGCCAGGCAGGTGCTTATGCCTTTGAGCTATATCCCTGGCCCTGATGAATTTTTTTGTTTAAATCTCATGTATCTTTGCTTCCTCCTCTATTCATTTCTCCTCTTCCTCTTCCAACAGCTCTCAGGGTGGCATCTTTTTGGACATCTTATGTAAAAAAAAATGTTTCTATTGCTTCTTTACTTTTCAGTGCTGGCCTAAGAAGAACCAACATTCTAGGATTAAAGATCTTTTCCAGCAGCTTGAGGACATTAACACATAGATTCATGCACCCAAAGCAGCTGAGAAGTCTGAATCAGTTTTAAGTCTTTTTGGAAGGCAGCTACCTCAAAATTATGCCTCTAATTCTCAGGCGTTCCTGAAGGCGAGGTCCTCTCCTCATGTCCTTCAGAAGTGTCACTTAGAAAATCCGATAATGAGTCGTGCAAGTGACTCTGCCCCTCAAGTTCATTTTCTGTCCATCCTAGTTAGTTCTGGGTCTTCAGTTCTGGGCAAGCCTTGTTAGTCATTTTATAAAATAAACTCTCCTCTTTCTCATTTTCTCTCTTTTAAGGACATGCATGCACTTTTGTAGTCTTTCTTTCTTGTGTTTCCCTCTGTGTATCTGTGTGCTTGCTGAGATTTTCTGGGAGCGTGCCTCGATCCGATCTTTCCACGCACTAATCAGTTCTTTAACTTTATCTATCTGCTGTCGAGACCTTCCATCACATTTTCATTTCAATGTATCTTTCATAGTTAATTTTTCAAAATTAAAAAGATGATTTATCTTGTCTCTGATTTATATGCTTACCTTTTTTAATACTTTGTATTCTGTCAGTTGTATGCATGTATCATATTCATTTGAACTTTCCATTTGGGTAGGATTTTAAAAAATACAGTATATATACTATTGTTTTTTATATATACTATTGTTATGTACATATATACTATTGTTATGTGTATATATTATTGTTGTTGTTCTGATGATGATCATACAGCACCAGCCTCTCTCTCCTCTGGAGCTTATTAGCTTCTGTATACAGAATGAAAAGTTACATACCAGGAAGTCCAAGTAGATGAATCTTCATGTTCTCATTGAATAATTCCCTGAGAAGACATTTATTAAGATGCTAGACCCACAGTCTTTCAGGAACAACCAGATTTGATTTAGAGAATGAAATTTTAATGGGCACAACTGATTTCTTAATTGTAGCAAAAGTTCTTTGTAAGGTAGAATGTATAGCACTTGTAAGTTGAGTAAAATACACATATAACTAAAATGCAAGCCACTTTTTCTCTCCTTTATTTTTTATATATTTCTTTTTTTCTTTCTTCCAGTGCTGTCTGCATATATCTGTAATATGAATGACTGGTTGGAAGACGACACTACATTGCAACAAATACTGTGAAATTCATATTACTTTGTTGTATGAAACTCTGTGTCTCTTGTAATTTTTTCAGTTTCAATACTATTTTTTGTACTCTCTCTCTTTTTTTTTTTTTTTTTTTTTTTTTTTTTTTTTTTTTTTTTTTTTTTTTTTTTTTTTTTTTTTTTTTTGGTGGGACCAAGGTTCGAACTCACGACCTTGCACTTGCCCAGCAGGCACTTGTGCCTTGGAGCTATCTCCCCAGCCCCCTATTTTTGTACTCTCTTTAAAAAATAAAAAATTTAAAAAAGCAGAAGTCAAATATAATATTGTTGATAAGATGAAAAGACAAAAAGCTATTTGAATTATTTTGAAGAGAAAAAAATTGGGTGATATTAAAGCATGAAATTCATGAAAAAATCTGCCTCTTTACCTCCAGTTCTTCATTATGTAAAAATACAGCATTTTATAATCTGACGCTATTTTTCCTGCATCACTTAACCGTCTCATCAACCAAAGGGAGACCGATTCTCCCAGAACCACTAGCAAGCTGACGTCGACATTCAGAATTGTCATTATCCGCTCTGCCGTCCACTGCTAATTAAATTGGATACATTTCTCAGTAAGCCACGGGTTATCATTGTCATGCCAACTCTTCCCCGTGATTACAGTAAAGAGGAAGACAAGGGAGAAAAATCACACCTAGATTCCGTCCGGTACCTCATTCTTTTTCTCATTTTACATATCTCCCTTGGTGATCCCCCTCACCCCCATGAATGTCCTTTGTGTGTGTGTGTGTGCAGGGTCTCACTGTGCAGCCCTGACTCAAAGCCTTCCTCCTGTTTCCTGCTTCCCAAGGGCTAGGATTGGAGGAGCTGAGCCGGTAGGGCAGGCGGGGCCAGGAATCCAACCCTGGCCCCTGCGCTTCCCTAAGCAAGCGCTTAGTCCACTGAGCTATACCGCCGGCCCTGATGTCCTTCTTTCAATATTTATTCTTTCCTCTAAATGGCTTGTCTTCTTCCGTCTCCTTTCCTATGAGTTTCTTTCCTAATATCTCTGTTCTTTAACTACTTTGTATTAATTTCAGGAAAGGAAATATTTAAAATATTAATGTACTTCAATGCAGAAAACAACTCGAAATGAACAATTGTTTTAATATTACATAATTTTAAAATTGAAAATATTAATACATTGGTACAATTTAGGTATGCGTAATGATCACATTCATCTTAGGGAACTTGCGCCTGTACATGCGATACCTTAGGTCCTCCTGTTTTTACTTTGAACGGAAGGAAATTAAACAATAAAAACAGTGGTACAAAATTAAAAAAAAGATTACAGGAGAGTAGCAACGTTCAGTACATTTGTGCACTGTTATTTTTAAAAGTAGTTGCTCATAATACAAGATATAGGTATGAAAAACTGATCAAGCAACATAGGCACACACCTATCCTTTCGGTGAGCTCATGGCAATTAGTGGAATATCTGTCTTAACATATATATGCTTTTCCTTTCCTTCTTTTCCCCTTTCCTTCCTTCTGGTTTCTCTCTCTCACTTTGAGCATCTTCTGCCCATGTCACAATATCTATTCTACACTTTGGGCTTTATTTACGCTCAGCTTCTTTTTTATTTTCATCCTTTTGAAACAGGGTCTCACTGTGCAGTTCAGGCTGGCCTTGAGCTTACTTTTGTAGCCCAGGCTGGTGTTGAACTCATATTGATCCTCCTGCCTCAGCCTCCCAAGTGCTGGGATTATAGGCTGAGCCACCTCGCTCGGTTTACTCTCAGCTTCTTATGCTAGGGAGACAATATGATGTTTGCCCCTTTGGGACTTATTTATCACACTTGTAATTATGGACTCAAGTTGCATCTACTTTCCTATAAATGTCTCAAGGTTATCCTTCTTTGTAACAGAGTAGTACTCCCATCCTATAAAAACAGCACAACGTTTTTATCCATTCCTCAGTTGAGGGGCTCTTGTGTTGTTTCCAAGATTTAGCTTTAACAAACTGCACTGCTATAAACAGCACAGCAGGTCACTAGGGTATAATGTTTTTATTTCTTCTGGAAGAATACCCAGAAAGGGAATAACTGGATTCAATGGGAGCTCTAATCCTAGATATTTTTTAATCTTTAAACAAATCTTTATTTCTTTATTTGGTACAGAGTCTCCCTATGCAGCTTGGACTCAACGTGATCCTCCTGTCTCAGCCTCCTGAGCACTGGAATTACAGGTGTGTGCCACTGCACCTGCTTTCAGTGGCTGGCCTGGCATCTGGGGCTGGCCTAGTATGCAGCACCAGGGATTGAGCATGGGTCTTTGCACTTGCCAGGCATGCACTTTGACCACTGAGCTAGCTCCCCAACCCTAGTCTTAGATTTTTGGGGAACATCCACTCTGATTTCCAAAGCGGTTGCATCAGTCTGTATTTCTACCAGTAGTGGAAAAGGGTTTCTTTTACCCACAGCCCCTCCAGAATTTGTTATTGATTGATTTCTTGGTAGTCAAATGGATCAAAGTTCTAAATATCAAAATGGAAACACTAAATCTAAAGTAGGTAGAACTCTTGAGGACACAGGGGCAGACAAGGACTTCATGGACAAAACCCAGACTGCTCAGGAAATGCTTGAACGAATAAACAACTAAAATCTCATCTTGATAAAAGCTTTTGTACCTCACAAGGAGCCACCAACAGAGTGAGAAGACAACTCACAGGGCGGGAAAACATTTTACCTAATGTCCCTCATAAAAAGGACATGTCTAAGTCACATAAAGAATTGAAAAAAAGATCAGAACCTCAAATTCAAAGACCCAGGCCAAACGCGGGCATCTAAGATGAATGCTCATTTCTCAGATGAAGAGATACGAGTGGCAAATAAACACGTGCACAAATGTTCAGCATCACTGATCATTCGAGAGATGCGAGTTAAAGCAACGTTGCAACTCCATCTCTCCCAAGTAAGAATGGCTATCATATCTATATATCTACATAGCTATATCTATCTATCTATCTATCTATCTATCTATCTATCTATCTATCTACCTATCTATCTATCTATCTATCTATCTATCTATCTACCTATCTATATGTATATATCTGTCTACATCAATGGTTCTCAACATTTCTAGTGCTGTGACCCTGTAATACAGTTCTACACGTTGTGTTGACCCAACCCAAACCAAAAAATAATTTTGGTGGTGACTTCAGAACTGTAATTTTGCTACAGTTATGATTTCACTACACTTTTATACTATATCATCACGTTTTATGCGCAGTCCCTGTGTTTCCATCTTAGGTGAACAAAGTGACATCTGAAGAGGTCAGTTTTACCAAGATTAGAAACTAGCAAGAGACAGAGCTGAGTGGAACTCGCACCCAGATCTGAGTGCGTCCCAGGCCCATTTCCAAGCCCTGTGCTGAATGGCTCCTGGGTCAGGCGTGCAGCAGGAAGGGGAAGGGAATACATGAGGGTGCCTTGTTAGATGGCGCTCGTCATGATCAACCTTGACTGCACGGAAGAGGAATTACGCCGGAAGTGAAGGAAACGCCCTAATGCCGCGGACACACTTGAAACCTTAGGGTTCAACCCAGATGTTAACTTTTAAAAAATCTCTTCAGTCCATTCCAAAAGGCAGGGAAATCTGAGGCTCCTTGTGCTCAGCCTCCTGGACATGCTGCAGAGTGGCCAGGACCTTGGGCTTAGAAGTAGGATGGTTTTGCTTCCTGCTTGACCTTACCTCAATCGTAGGATCACATCCAGGCACCCTCTTTATGCCTGGACATTATGTACTGGCTATTAACATGAAATAAAGCTATCCATGCGACAATCCAGCCCACAGTCTAGAGTGCAGGTAATGCCCATTAGTGGTAGAATTAGGAACCTCCTGGCTGCCTTTGGCGCTGATTCTTGGTTGCTCTATGGAAGTCTTAGGCCTACTTTCTTCTGTCCTTGGGTAGAGTAGGAGGTTCCTCTAGGGCTCTATAATTGCTCTCAAGTAATTAATTTTTTTTTTTTTTTTTTACTATTTTAAAAGATGTAGCAGGAGACTTGTATTTCTGTAAGGGCCTGACAATATTTAGCACGAAAATCAATAAATTACTTATCCTAGGAGTAACCCAGAACACTTAATAAAGGAAGGTGTACTTATCTGATGCTCTGCTTACATAATATTGGTGGCCTAGAGATGACTATTTGTATATTTTACAGACTTAGGAAGACCCGCTCTCTATGCGGCTGTTGCCCTTTCCCCTTATAACTTGTTTACTTTTCTCCCACAGGTGTAGGCAGCAGGGTCGATGGCATTAGTCTTCTAAGTGAGTGTTTAATAGAGATGAGTAATTGCCTGCAGCTGTGCGTACATTGCCAGGGATTTGTTTTTCTCTGGGTAGGGGACAAGATAATTTGCCAGGCAACTTTGGAAAGTGTAGACTTAGCTGTTCCCATATGCTTGAGGGTGACTTTGCCTCTCCAGTTGAAATGCCACTACAGCTCTCCCCCTTTCCTTTTGTCGGAAGACATCCTGGCAACTGGGTGGGAGGCAGCCATTTTTATCTTGGAAAGGGTTTTCCTCCTTCCATATAGAGAATGATGAGCACGACTTCATTTTGAGTGAAGACCGTAAGGACGAATGGTTGCCAGGTTTTCCAGGGTGGAGAACAGTCACTCTAAGGGAGTGGCTCCTTCTAACATATTTGGAAGGAAATAAATGAGGAAGTGATAAACAGAGTTGAAAGAGGGAGCATGAGCCTGAGAGACATGTGGCCAGGCCACGGAACTGGAGGCCTGACATAATTTGGGTGAGAATCTATATATCGTTGGCTTTCATAGAAGCTCTCAAAATACCAGCTTGCAAAACCAATTCCAAGTCTGCCCATTGCATAAAAGGCCGACGGTGCTGAGCTTTATCACACTGCAGCAATGGAGTTGGTGACTGAGCAGGATGGAAGGGGAACAAGGGATGCTATTCTCACAGGTGACCTAACAGCTAGACTTGAAGATGCATTATCCACCCACCCATCCTGCACTCCAGTTCCCAAAGCTGACCTTTTAGCTGTCAAAGCTAATGGCCCGATCAACCTCAACCTCAAAATGTTTCCCATCTTCCCACTAAGACTTGATTTTGAGCTGGGAAAAGCAGGCTTTGAGATCTTCTACACAAAAGTAGGGTTTTGTAGGCATCAGTGAAAGAATAGGATTGCTACAAAAGATTAGAGCTTAAGAGTCATAATAGTTGTGCCGTCTTCTAGCTGTGTGATGTCATAGGACCCACGTAATAGTCCTGGCTCAGATGTATTAGGTGGGGAATAACTTTTCTTGTGTCAGTGCTATTATGAAGACAAACATAGTTCATAGCACTTTGAAGAAATCACTTAGTGAAAAAGCGACGAACAAATGTGAGCATCTTATGTGCTTGGTGTTCTGGGCTGTTATACCCCAACTAACAGATGAAACCCACATACTCCTGGTGGGACAGGAATTCTTGAAAAGTTAAGGCAGCTAAGTGGCTTTTACAAATGCAGTCATACTCCAAATTTAAAATGGATTTGTTCAGTATTTAAACAAATATCCCAAAGAATGGCCGCTTAGATCTTTTCCAAAATACTTTCTTAAGTATAATTTAGGTAGCAGTCAATGTGAGGCTTAAGGGATATATGCAGATTAGCAAATTTAGCTGCTGCTGTTTTAACATGACACATTATGGAATCATGGAATGGATTAAAGTTTTTTATTTTTTTGTCTTTTTGAGACAGGGTCTCGCTATGCAGTTCAGGCTGGCCTTGAGCTCACTTTTGTAGCCCAGGCTGGTCTCGAACTCTCACTATTTCCTGCCTCTGCCTCCTGAGTGCTGGGATTACAGATGTGAGCCACCTCGCCCGGCTAGAACATATTTAGTGAGGGAAAGAAAGCTCTTGTCTGAGAGAGGGACAGGAGGGGGGTCCCGAGTGGGTGTCCCCCTAAAGTTTTTTTTTTAATGATTCGTTTGATGATACTTTTGAAGATGATACTAAGAAAACTGACCAAATGGGTGAGCCCAAGTTCCTGTTTCGGCCACTAGAGGGCAGCATCGGCATTGGAATGACAACCATCCTCCTTGCCTTCGGAAGGAAACAGTGCCTGCACCTCTCCCACGCTTGCAACGTAGACAATGGCTGGGTGCAGCGAGCGGGTGTAGGACGGCGGGCAGCGCACCGTGCCGCTGGATTCTTCCCTAGCGCTGGCGGTGGGTGGCTGCTCCAGAGCCCTGCCCAGACCCACGCGCCCGAGGCCCAGAACACTCCTCCCTCTTTCCCTCCAGCTCCCGCCTCACCTTCCCTTTGCGGGCTGCAAATTCTCACCGTGAGCTTCCCTTCCCTGTGGACTACAGCTCCGAGCTCCCCAGCCTCCAGGCTGCCCTTGGCACAGATGCCAACGATGCCTCGAGGTGCCCAGGGGCGGCTGTCCTCGCGCCCTTGAACAAAGACTGGAGTGGAGCACCTTCCCTCCGGAGCTGATGAGGCGGATTCCGAGGCTGCGCGGGGACTTCCGGCCCGCGCTACCTTCTCCATCCTGCTGCCCTTAGCAGTAGCTACAGAATTTTCAGACCATAGTAGTATGTCGTGCAAGGCATTTAGGATTAATATTTTTTCTCTCAAGAAAGGAATACTTTTGTTAAAAAAACTTTATTCATATCTCATGAAATGTGCTACACTATTTTTTTTTTTTTTTTTTAATTCCTTTTTTTTGTGTGTCGTACTGGGGATTGAACTCAGGACCTTGAGCTTGCTGGGCAAGCACTTATTCTACTGAGCTATCTCCCCGCTCTTCTTTTACAATTAAAAACTTTATTTTGAAATGGCATATATCAGGGTTGTAGGTTTCCAGGCGGTTGGAAGAAACACAGAGACTGATCGCCTATGTTCTCTACCTAGATTATACGACGATGACCTCTTGCAAGACGGAAGTACAATATCCCAGTTGAGATACCGACATTGTTATAATCGTGAACACAGAACATTTCTACCAATTCAGTGATTCCTCAGGTGGTCCTTTCATAGCTACGGGCATTTATTTTTCTCTCTTTCCCCTACCAAACTCCTGGAAACCATTAATCTGTTTAACACTTTATAATTGTGCCATTTCAAGAACGTCGTAAAAATAAAATCGTATGGTGTACGGACTTTGGGGATTGCTAGTTTGTGCTCCATATCTACCTCTGGATAGCTCTCTGTAAAGTGTAACGATTATTGATGGTTTATTCCCTTTTCACTGCTGAGTAATACTCCACAGTCTGGATGTAGTACAGTTTAGCTACTTACTTGTTTATGGACATCTGGGTTACTTCCAACTTGGATGGCTGCAGATAAAACTCCTGCGAACATTTAAATCCTGGTGCCTGGGTGTGCAGGTTCCATTTCTATGGGAAAAATGCAACTGCTAGCAGTGGCTGAGTGTTATGGTCATTTCATGTTTAGATTTTTAAAGAAATTGTCGTTATCTCATAGAGCAACTGTACTATTTTTTTATTTCTACCATCTAAGTATGACTGCTCCATTTTCTCTGCATTCTCAGCAGGACTTGGTGTTGTTATTATTAGAGTTATTCGGCTAAGTGCCTAAGGACACCTATCATAATTTTAATTTGTTTTTCTCTAATAGCTAATGATGTTGTGTTTATTTGCCAATTATTTTCTTTAGAAAAAGCTTTATTCCTGTTACACATTGTCTACCGTGATTGAAATGATTCTTTTTGCCATTGAGTTTTTAAGACCCTCTGTATGTTGTAGATCTCGGCCATTTGTCAAACCTGTAGCTTGCAAATTATCTTCTCCCAAAGTGCAGCTTGTCTTTGTTCCTCTAGACCAGTGGCTCTCAACCTTTCTAAGGCTGTGACCCCGCGATACAGTTCCTCATGTTGCGGTGACCCCAAACCAAAACAATAATTTTGGTGGCTACTTCAAAACTGTATTTTTGCTACCGTTATGATTCGGAATGTAAATACCTGGTATGCATTATGTATTCGTTCGACCCCCACTGGGGTCGCGACCCACAGGTTGAGGACCCTGGCTCTAAACAAAGTCTTGCATCAGGCAAAGCCTTGAAAATATGGGGGTGAGAGCTAAGTTACTCATTTCTCTTTTTATGAATTTTGCTTTTGGCATCAAATAAAAGAACTTTTGGTCCGGGGCTATATCCTTATGCTTTTCTGGCCTGTTTTATTTAAGGCTTTATAGTTTTATGTTTAAACATGTGGCCCATGTTGAGCTACCTGTCAGCTTTTAGCGTCAGTGTTCGTTTTTGTCTGCGGATAGCCTGTAGATCTAGTATCATTTGTCGGAAGGGAACTACTCGCTCCTTTGAATGGGGTTTGGACTTTTTTTTTGTAGGCTCTTTAATCCACTAAGCTATTTTTTAATATTTAAAATTTTATTTTAAAGAGCAAAAATAGCAGGAACAAAGACAGAGAAACAGTAACAAGTGAGAGTACATGTAGTGCAGAATTTCAAAACAAGAACAAAAATTTAACAATGGTTGCATTACATATTTTCATCATCAAATCTGTTTAAATTAATAGATATAAGTATGTAAGATTGGTCAAATAATTAAACCTTAACACTTTCAATAAATCTTTCTCTTTTTTTTTTTTTTTGTCTCTTTGAGACAGGGTCTTGCTATGCAGTTCAGGCTGGCCTTGAGCTCACTGTTGTAGCCCAGGTTGGTCTCGAACTCACATTGATTCTCCTGCCTCAGCCTCCCAAATACTGGGATTACAGGTGTGCACCACCATGCCTGGCTTCAACCTTAAATTTTTTTTTAAATTCTTCCAAATGCATTTTGTATTTAAGTCACTCTTAAAAAAATTTATAGGAATTGAGGATGCAGAAAATTTATGTATTTATTTATTTTTTCTTCTTTTGAGTTCTTACACTAGGGAGACTATATGATATTTGCATATGTTGTGTTTGCACTTTTGTTAAAAAAAAATATCAGTCGGGTGTACTGCGAGGCTCTCCTGTGGCCCCAGCCATGTTCTGCTCACCTATGTGTCCGCCCTGACAGTACCGCAGTCTTGATTACCGCATGCCAATCTTGAAATCAGATAGATCAGCTGCTGCTTCATTTTTAAAAATTGCTTTAGGTATTCTCTTTCATTTTCATACACATTTTAGAGTAATTCAAGCTTATTTACAGAAAGTCTTACTGAGGATTTTATAAACGTTTTAAAAACTGCCTATCTATGAGGAAGGAATTGGCACCGTACTGTCATCTGTCAACATTCCGTGTCGCTATTGAGATCTTTGATTTCTTTTCTCAGCCTTCGATAATATGCAGCATGCAAATGGTCGCGGCAAGTCTATAAAAACACAATTGACTTTTGCAGCTTTCACCTACTTGTCTTCAATCCTGTGACTGCAGGCTCACCCAGTTCTTAGAGAGTAGGTTGTGTGTGTGTGTGTGTGTGTGTGTGTGTGTGTGTGTGCCCGCATTGATTTCTTGGGATTTTCCACAGAGACAATGATATCGTCTGAATCAGGCACAATTTATTGCTTCCTTTCCAATCTGTAGGCCTTTTATCTGCTGTTCTTGTTTTATGGCACTGGCCAGAACTTCCAGTAAAACGAATAGCAGCGGCGAGGGCAAAAGTCACTTACTTTGTTCCTGATTGTGGGGAAAAGTTTATGTTTTCTACCACGAAGCATGCTGCCAGCTGTAGGACTTCCACGTAGGTGCTGCTTTTTAATCATTGTATCAAGGAAGCTCCCCTCCATTTGTGTTTCTGTTTTTTTTTTTTTTTGAAATCAGTGACAGATGGTGAAATTTATCAAGTCTTTTTTTCTGTGTTAGTTGATAGGATGGTAAGGCTCATCTTCTTCAGTCTCTTAGTAGGAATTATGCTGATTTTTCAAACTTTGAACCAAGCTTACACCCATGGAAGAAAATTCACTTACTAATGATGTTTAGTTCTTTTTATTTGCTTTCATATTGAAAAGATTTTTGACATCTATAGCCTTGAAGATATTTGGCTGTGGTTGGCCTGTCTGTCTATATCTGTCTGTCTGTCTGTCTGTCTGTCTCTGTCCCCAATGAACACATATTCTTGCCTACCTTTACTATCAGGACAATATCAGAGGCACACAACAACCTGGGCTGGAAAGCCTGGTGCTTGCACCTGCCTGAGCAGGTGCTCTGCTCCCCTGAACTATCTGGGTGCCCCAGGTCTTCCTTTTTAAAGGTTGGTGGAATTTTTCAAAGGAAAAAAACACCTAATTTCTTGGAGCTTTAAGATTATAAATTAAATATTCTCAATAATTTATAGGTTCCTATTTCTGGTTTATTAAAGTGAAAAAACCTTCTCTTCCTTGTCGTAATGGTTGCCAAAGATGACCGAAGTCTTCAGCAGTATTTCTCACTACTCGACACCCCAGTAGGGCCCGTGTACAAGTTTTACCCAAGGTGACACGGATTTGGGGCCAGAGATGCCTTGTTATAAGTACAGCTCAGGAGCAAGCCTGGCTCCTCACTCAGGCCGATCCCCCATACCTCCCAGACCTGGGAGACGCACAGCACCCTGGGAGCTGATCTTGGTCGTCCACCTACTGGGTTAGCAGATGCCTGGCAGATGAGCAAAGCACAGCTCCAGGCAGGTCTCCAGGAGGCGTCCAGAGATGCTTGGTGTGTGGGTCAGCACAGCCATGTTTACTTCCTGATTTCCCTGAATGTGAAAAGTAAGCTTCTGCTATTACATAGCATTTTGTTAGAGTACCTTGAATAAATTAAGAAAAAAACAATGTGATATACCTTTCTCTTTTGCATTCAATCAGCATTCTAAAGTGAATGCTTTAGAAGGGTATAGTTGGATCATATTCTTACATCTACTCTTGCCTGCCCTTACCTTTTGTAATTAATAAATTTAGATTATTAGTATTTAACATAATCTTTGACATGCTTGGATTTATGTATGCCATATTATTTTTACAGTTCTTTTTTTTTTTGTTTCTGAGTTTCATTTTTCCCCTTCTGAATAATTATTTAAAAATATAAGTTACTTATGCATTTTTGGTATATGTGATCATATTGTTTTAATACCTGGCTGCTAGCAGTAGCAAAAGATATATATGCTCAGGCAAAATGGATTTCTTAAAAAAAATACAGGCTCATTTCTCTCTTCTTTGCCTTCCATTTCACCTGGACTCCTAGTCTATGGCCTGATGCCTCATAGTTAGGACAGCCCCCTCTCCCTGGTTTGAACATAGAAGTCTGGGCTGATATTCCTTTCCTTTTACCACTTCCTTGTTGTCTCCCTGGAGTCTGAGGAGAAACTTTATAACATTCAACTTTTCTTCTCGCCATAGGCAATGTATAATTTACTGATGTTTTCAAGATGCTTTTGTTAGTTTTTATAAGTCTGACTTTGGACTGACTTAGTTTTAGGTTTGAAAATTTATGTTGTTGGATGTCTATTTGGCTTCTTGAATCTGTGGGTTCACGTTAAATTTGGCAAACTCTCAGCTATTTTCTGAATAATTCATAGTTCCATAGTAATTTTCTTTTTTTCTGAGTGATTCTAATGATGTGAACATTGCACCATTTTGTGATTTAGTCTCATAGAACCTTCAGGGCCTGTGTTTTTCAGTCTATTTTGTCTGTAGTCTTTCAGACTGGGTGTGATGATTAATTTTGTCTGGTAATCTGACAGGGTGGAAGCAGGCTGTGGGCTTCTTAGGTTGGCAGGGTCACAGGGTATTGCTCCCAGAGACTTCTCTTGAGATTTTAAAGAGAACCCTAGGAGATCCAGACCAAGTTGGCACACTAACAGAGCCCCTGTGATCACAGGACAATGCCTCTGAGATGCATGGGCGTGGGTGTGCAGGGTTGAGCACAGGAAGGCATTTACAACATGCATTGGCCAGCGCAGAAAGCAGCAGGTAGTGTGTAACAAAGCTCTAGCAAGGAACCATTGGTCCGTGGCCAGCAGAGATCTAGGGCTGGGCTGTCCAGTGAGGTAGGGGCTCACCAACACTGAGGCAACGTGCATAAGGTGTGCCCCACTTGGAGCTAAAAAATACAAAGAACAAAAACAAAACCCAAAAAACTCAACCCTACCCCCAACAGCAGCAGCAGCAGCAACAACAACAACAAAAATAACAACAACAACAACAGAAAAACTCACAACTTAAGGAAGACTTATTTAGGCTCATGGCTTCAGAGGTTTCTGTCAGTGATCACTTGACTCTATTTCTTCTTGGCTTGTAGTAAGGCTGTATATTATGGCAGCAGGTCATGGCACAGTATGGGGGTAGAAAACATCAAAAAGAACATTACAAAAGGAGTTTGGGACAAGAAAGCCACAGCCACAGCTTTCCTAGTTAGGTCCTACCTTCTAATGTCTCCTTCTGCTGTACAGTCATTGATGAATTAGTGTCTTCAAGATCCAGCAACTTCTACAAAGCCATTCACTGGCCTGCGATGGAATGTGAGATCCACGCTGTAATACTTTGAAAGACTCACTTCGCTGACTACTTGTGAAGGCTTTCTCCTCCCACCCGCAGGTTTCCTTGAAGCGGGTCAGCCTGGGGGAAAACTCCACAGGAGGGAGAATGAGGAGACCGGGCGGTCCTGCCGCTGGTCAGCAGTGTCACCCGTGGCTGGCTCTCCGGCACACGGCTCGCCCAGAAAGCCCGCTCCAGCTCCTGACCTTTCACATTCTGGAAAGTCTGTAAAACTTGGCCTTCCTCCTTCACAGATGGCTTTCTCCACTTTTACAATCTTAGAGCTTTCACTATTTGTAATACTCGTATAGTTTATATAATACTTCCAGCGTCCTGTTTCAGCTTAACTTTCTAAGTCTATTTCAAGCAAGTCGTATCCTGGGATTTAAGGACTGAGAAATGGAGTTCCCCTAATGGATAATTGGTATCATCTGGAACTTTTTTTTTTTTTTTCAAGTTTCAGATTCACAGGCTCCGCCCTAAACAAAATTAATCAAATTTTGTTCGGAAGGGCGGGTTTAATGAGAGGCATGCTGAGGAAGCGATGCTTATGTTTTATTTTTCTTCTATGGTACTTCTCATCTGCAGAACTAATGTTATCTTTGGAAATATTAGGATGGTAACTATTGTATGCATCTTAACAGCTTAGCTTCTAGATCTTCACTTAACACACTGGGACTCTGAAGCAACACTGAAGTTTTCATCAGTTTTTAGTGATCTTGAGTCAAATTATGTAAAAAGGAGAACTATAGATTTGGGAAACAGACAGCCAATGCGGCTCAGTGCAAGGCCCTTTAGCAACAGCCCCTTCCTGCATATGCCCTGAGAACGGTGCTCCTGTGGGCCTGTGGTTGCTGCTGGGTTGGATGTGGGCTGGAGAACTGGGGTCCTGGCCTTTACTCTGTTCTTTCCATGTACAAGTTTAGGAGGGCTGCAGGGTACCTGAAGGGTCAGTGTATTATAATGCATATTCAGTATGTACTCAGGCAAATCACTTTGATGAAATATATAGTTGTATGGAAGAAGACAACATCCAACTGCAAATGTCCAGTTAAAGGAAAGAACGTTTTCCCTGTGGAAGCCCGAAGGCATAACTTCAACATTACTCAGGAGTTACTGAGAAAGCCGAAGTTTAACTTTCACAAGCAAGGATTTTTATTCCTCTGAAAATCTCATGGAAAGCTAATCATGCAAAACATGCTGGTGCCAAGAAGGCGTTTGTAAGAGCGCGGGCGCAGGGACACAAAGCGCTACATTTTCCAGGCAGTGCCTTTCCTTATCAGAGGGAACTCCTTTGTGACTAAAGTGACCATTGTACAACGTGGACGGGTGGCAGAGACGCATGTTTTCCTGTGTTATAATTATGCCTTTGGAGGTGACTAAGGGCACAGGAAGTGCGGGGCAAGTGCTTCCTGGCCTTGCGGAGCGCTTCTTCGAACGGGATGCTTCTAAGGGTCTCTATCCGCTGCTTCAGGGAAGTGTTTGTGCTGACTGACTCGAGTAGCAAGGTAGTTGGCATCCCACAGCCCGCCCATCTGTCTAATAAAGCAAATTGCCAAGTTGAGTAGGATGCTTTGGTTCCCTGGGAGAAAAAGTAGGAGCAAACAACGCAGAGCCTCGTCTGCCTCCAATGGCTCCAGATGGACTCAATTTATATGGTGCTCAGGTAGCTCAGGGCCAACGCAGGGCCAGAGCGGACCCATCCCTAATGGTAGCAGTTCCCGTGGCACCATTCCGGTGGCTTGTACCCAAGACAACCCCTGTACCTGTCTCCCTGAGAGATTCACTTAGCTTTTGTCTTCCCTTACACAGTGAATTTTAATATCTGTCATACTTTTCATTGCCGCAGACGGTCTCTTGTTCCAGGCTGTTCCTTTTCATTTAGTAAAGCATTCTGTTCTTGTACCACTTTCAGAAGTCTTTTCTCTTATAAAGCACAGCAATTAATAGCTCTTTGTAAATATTCTCTTTCTTGCATGAGCTCTGCCTCATCTTTCTATCTCCCGTTGGCCCCCCAACCCCCACGCCTTTTAGTTTCTGTCTTCATTGAAGAGCTATTCCTCAGATGTCTGAGGATCTTCTGGTAATTTCTCTAGTCGCTGGTCATTTTGAATGTAGGGCAGCAAAGACTGTTTGGAATGCATCTTCTGAGTGTGAGGCCTAGTGACTTCTGGGACCAGGTGCAAGCCTGGAGATTTCCCTGCACGTAGAATAGAAAATGTCAGTCCATTTGGGTTTTTCTCTTGAGCTGTAATTTTCCTTGGAATTCTCCCATGCGCTGGCTGCTTTGCCTTCTGGGAGTTAGGTCAGGAAAAGGGCTGGAGATGCCATATTTAACCAACAAGGTTTCACGGCATTCTCATGCCCTCAGAGGTGCCTGTGCCTCAGGGGAATTCCTGAGGTTGTGGAACTCGGCCTGCTGCTACAGATAAGGCCTTAGGAAATGAGTTCACAATAACTTTAAGTGGGGCTGAGAAGACCGAAGATTCATAGATGATTAAGCTCCTTCACTGCAAGTCTTGGGTTGATTTTTGATTTATGGAAAAGTCACTTATATCAAATGCTGTTTCTATAAGAAGACATTAGTTAAAAGAACACCAGGGAGCCCAAGCAACAAGGGATCAACTAGTGGGTCTCCTGCACCAAAAAACATTAAAGAAGTTAAGGGTGAGGACTCAGGAAGGTGACTGCCTCCTGAGACCTTGGCTAAGGATGTGTGGTAATGTTTTCAGATTGCGCTGAATATATAATTGGAGAGAGGAAAGCATTTAACTGCAGTATGCAAGCTCTTGGCCTTATTTGATTTTGCACCGTCTCCAAATTATTTCAGCTGTGCAACAACTGGCCTTCTTACAGGAGCTAAGTGAATATTTTTAGCTCATTGAAGTCCATTCTTATAACCTTTGGCCTTCAAATTTTGTTTGTAATTACAAAAGATAGATATGTTATGTATACATTTATGGTTACGGCCACAACATATAAAAACTCACACATACCTACAAGTCCTTTGTGATACTCCCTAATGATGCCATGAGTAGATGTTAGAAGAAACAAGCCCTCATTCAGAGCTTCAGGAAGAGAAGCTGTTTCTCCAGAGTGTCTCTGTCACTCCTCTTTACAGGGAGGCCACCATCCTGTGTCTCCTGGCCTTTTGTTGGAAGTTCCCTTTCGGGACTTCACAAGAGGACTGAGATGTTTTTGGCTTCAAAAGCTAACTTTATAAATTCAAAGTTCATTTTTTACAGCAGATGTGCTTCTTGCACGTCTCAGAAGATTGCTGCCCTGAGGACCTATTTCTTGGCTGTGTGAGGATTTGGACTTCTCTATAGTCAGGCATTTTTATCATTGTTCGAGGTAATTGTGTGTCTTTGTTACTCTGCTATCCTTGCTGGGACAAACACCCGACACTCAAAGTGAAGGAAGGAAAGGTTTATTAGCTCACAGCTACTGGAGGTTTCAGTCCGTATCTGGCTGGCTCAAGGTTGAGTGGAACAGGGCAGAGAGCACCCAGTTCATGGTGGTGGAACAGCAACAATCATGACAGAGGCAACTGACCAGCCAGGGGAGCAGAGAGCAACAGTGCTAGTCTATCTCTCTTTAAATTACACCAGGCTCTCTGCCTTAGCCTATCTGCCTCAGGCTACACCTATAATTCCTAGCAGTACTCAGACCGATAATCACATCAGTACTAAAACATATAATCCCAGTGACTCATGGGTCAAGTCGCAATCTATAGAGGTCCCTGCCCCATGATTGCGTGAGGCTTTGAGGGGATAACTAGACATAAACCATAAGATTGTGTGTTTGCTTTACCAGCTGTTGATGAAGTGTAGTAGAAGTGATTGGAAGTGTCCAAGTCTGGTCTCCACCTCATGTGGCCTGAATTTGATGCAGTTCCACGCAGACTAGAATGTCAGTGTGCTGAATTTTGCCTTACTCATGAACAAATAATCCAGAACTGGGAAATATTCTGTAAAAACTCTCCTGCACTATGGGGTCATCTCCAGAAGATCAGAGAATTCTCCTGAGAGGTGAAAGTCTAAGGTCATGGGATAAGGACTTGGAAAAGAAGAATAACTTCCTTTGGTTTCTAGGCCTTGAGTTCTAGGGCTTGTTGAAAGGGAATGTATTTAAGGATACTTAACACAGGCGTAGATGTCACTCATAAGCCAGTTTCTAAAGCTTGGCTTGATGGGAGGGAACGGTTGTAGACACCTTTAAGTTGGCCTTGGGTCTTAGACTTGGGTTTTGAGGATACCCTGCCTAAAGTTGACTTATGTTATCGTATTGTACTAGTATCCTTAATTTTATTAAGCCAAATTTCAACAAATTCTTGCTGATCCAAGTTATAAATGTACACAGGAAGTGACTGATGCAAACTTCAGAGAGAACCTGCTTGTGGGAGACAACAAGTCATGCATACTGATCAACAGTGATTCTCAGGGTAGCCTCGAATTAGGCAGGAGAAGCAGGTTGGACTGGAAGAGTATGGAAGCATGTGCAGGGCATCCAGAGTACTTGAGGGTGAAAATCGGAAGACTAAGCCTATCCAGGCAAATGGGCTCTGAGACATCTGCACTTTGTGCTCCCTTTTCCAGCACTGAGATATTGTCATCTTGGGCACTGGGGACTCATGGGGGATATGGTCATGCTGGTTCCATGGATGAAGTGAGTACCTCACGTTAGTCTACCACGTTTTCTTTCTATTAAAAAAATATAATGCATTCTTTGGTTATCCCCCAAATCCTACTGGAGAGGCTCCTGATTCTGAGTGACTCCTTCTTTGTCTCCCTTCCTTATCTAAGTAGATTCTCATAATGTCCCTCCCCCATTTTGTATTTAGTCTGTCAACACTCGTATGCCTTCAGACCAGTCCTAAACACTTGACGCATGGTCTCCCTTGGCTGACTCAGGTATGCAGCAAATGTTTGCAGATTGAATAAATCTAAATTGGTCCAGAATCATTGTCCCAGTTCCTAAGAAATGTGCAGACCTGACTTTGGATAAAACTCTAGCCTAGAGCAGGACTCTCTGGCAACCCTTCCTTCTCCTTATTCTGCTGCCGCCTGGCCCTCAGAGCTCCACATGTGTCTGACATCCCATAACGCCGTCCTTCAAAGCCTATCTGTTTCAGTTATAATGGTGAGCAGTTATGGAGCAATCTATGCTGGGCATAATTGGGGAGATTTTCCAGTATTACACAGCAAAATTTCTACAATGAACATGTCAGGAGCTGATTTCCTCATTCTGCAGATGAGAGACTGGAGGTGCAGAAAGATTGGCACCTTGGCCAAGGTTCCACCTCTTAATCTTGTTGGGATTCAGAGTTTGAACGCAGATAGAACAAAACGGGAGGCCATATGCTTCCTTGCTCTGCCATTCTCTTGTTCTGCTCTAAGTTCCAGAACATTCTTGCTTTCTTTCCTTTTCTTGAGAAATCTATCTTTTCCTTTAATGTTTGCATTAGGTAAAAGACCTGATTTATGCAGGAAGGCTTGCCAACAGCCTGAGTCTGGCTTAGGAGGTGCTTTCGAGGGCCTCTGTACATTCTGTTGTTTCCTACGCACAGGTGGAAGTCTGCCTTTCCCCTCACACCCTTTCCCACCCTCAGGCAACATAACATCCTCCTACTCAAAGACCTCAGCAAGTATGTGGGCTGAGGCAGGGAAGAGGCTGGAGGGTTTGGGAAACCAGAGGGATTGCAGTTTAGATTTTAGTGCCTTGCCTTTGGTTTTTTTTTTTTTTTTAATTGGGAGAAAGCATCATTTCTCTCTACATAACTATTTGTAATAACTTCATCTATCTTGCTGGAGGTCAATTTTCTTTTTATGGAAGGATAATAAGTCAGTCTTTCCATGCTTCTGAACTAAAAGTGCCCTAAAGTTCTCTGGAAGGCAGAAAGAATGGGTGACCAGAAGCCTCTAATTTATGGCAAAATGTGCCACTCCATTATATATTTTGAAAGCTTCTTGCTGACTTCAAAATCCCTTTTCGAAAACCACTTGTTTCCTAAATGAAGCAGGGATCTGCCCTGAAATCCTCCGGGTTAAACACAGGCAGGATGAATCCCTGAGTGAGGCAGCCAGGAAGTCCCTGCACGGAGGTCCTAGCTGTCGCAGAGGCCACCAGCTGATCAGAGTCTCAGCCTTGTTTGTTGGAGGCAGGGTGGGGTAGTCTACATTTCAGACAAGGAATAGAGAGTCCCACAGAGGCGGTTATTATCCCTTTTCAGTGTTGCTTTTTCTGGCAGAAGAGAGGACAGGGAACCATATATATATATTTTTTTTCTCTGTGTACGGCTGACCCAGTTATATTTGATTTGGCTTTATAAAAGATACAGAAAGAAATAATCCTTTCCTTGAGCTGTTTCTCTTCCATACTGTAATTCCTATGCATCAACATAATGAGCTCTATGCATGCCACAGTCGGAGATACTTTGTTGGCAGCTCTAGTCAATTTCAAGATGAGAGTTCATAGAGACTTGGTCTTTACAATTTTCTGCTTATGTGCGACTTTAAAAAAAATAAAGTATTGTTTTTTCAGTCTGTCACTTCTCATGGCTCAGAGGCTCAATTCTAGGTGAGAGTAAGAAATGTGCATGGTGTGGCAGGAGATTGTCACGTTATTAATAAGAAGAAGTGTTGAGCTGGGAACATTGGATGCAGTCTGCTGAACATCTGATCCAGTTTATCATTTTAGCAGCACAAAGGTGGAGCTATATGGAGGGAGGAAGCTGCCAATAGTAAGCATACGGCTCGGCCCGACTTCCTTCCAGGATGACCCTTAGAATTCTGATTTCGATGCCTGACCACCTTGTCCTATGTGCTTCACACCCAGGAGTGGGGTTGCGCCCATTTCACCCAGCGCAGTTGTTGCCTCCGCCTTCCCGAGGTCAGGTAAGGACAGACTTCTTGGCCCCTCTGCTCCTTCTGTTTCTTTCTGTCTGCTGCAGTGGCCGATCACCGCAGCCGGTCTAGTCGCTGCACCTGAGCCCAAAGCCCACAGATTTATGCTTCCTGTGTGGCATTTGCCCAATAAAACAAACAAACAAACAAAAACCAGACCATATACAAGGAAATAGAGTTAGTTATTATTGTATTGTTCAGATGCCTAAAGTCAGCTAGGTCTGAAGCCAGCTTTACACTTTCAGTATTTTTCTTAAACTAGCTTTAATAGCACTTTGACTACCCTCAAATCTTGACTAGTGGAGACTCCACCTTGTCTCAAAGCCCAGAATCTTTTCCTAGACATTGATGTTTGCTTATCTGCTACTGGTTCCAGCTCGACATCTTGGCAGTGAAGGCGATCAAAAAATCTCTATTTTCAGTTGTAAGCTCTTCTTTTCTTTTTCCCTCCTGTTAACTCCCTTATTGGTTAGAGTCTAAGTATTATCAGTAAAGCTCACTAGATACTTGAGGCTTATATACTTCCAGTTGCAGTGCCCCAGAAGAAAGAAAACATTTTTCTTTTGGCACTGCTAGAAAAGATTCCGAAAGAGGATTCCAAACGGTTGGATTGTAATGGAAGAATAATCCCCGAAGCAGTTGTGATGTATAGGTGTTTTAGTCCACTTGCTCTGTTCTAATAAAATAGCAGGCTAGGTAATTTATACAGAACTGAAACACAGGGTCATAGTTTTGGAAGCTGAGAAGTCCCAGATTAAAGGATTGGCAGGCCTCGTGTCTGGTGAGGGCCTGCTCTATGGCTGATAATTTTTTGTGATAACACCATAAAGTGGTAGAAGATGGAGGGGCAGGATGGGCCCTAAGTTAATTGTCTCCTGCCCTTTTATGAGACATTAATTCATCCCCAAGAAGATGTCATTAGGGTGTAATCACCTGCAAAGGCCCCAGCTATTTATACCACAACCAAGGGGATTAAGTTTCAAGATGAATTTTGAAGGATCCTCTTGCAGGCTGGGCCTGGCCTCATGTCTGTCCTTGGGGATCTAATATCAGCATTCTTAGAGTACTAAAAATTTATACTAAAGCTGACAAAGAGAGGGATTGTGGGAATCTCTTTCTTTTGTTTAGAACAGGGTAAATAGTTTCCTTATTCTTGGACGTTGGAGCGGGATCCTGGAAAGTTCATGAAGACTTCCTGGTTTCTGGGTAATAAAAGGCTGTGTCTTCTCACAGTAGGATCTGTGGTATCTACCCAAACCATCTTTCTGCTATGGCATGAATCCCATCATTATGCTTGCCAGTGTTTTTGTCCTTTATTTTGGCTTCTCCAGAAATCAGAGCCTGAGGCCGACCGAGGTTTATGTGTCACTGCTTCATTACAAAACATAATCCCAGGGCCCGGGAGAGAAGGAGGGGAGCCAACGCAAAGATATATTATTGAGCTAGATTATATGATACCAAGAGCAAGTGATGGCTCAATCTTATATGACCATCTTCTGTGAGACATTGTATAAATGACTGGCTTGTAGGATCTGTCTCTGGGGCTGGTGTGGTAGCTGTGTGGTCTAAGCACCTGCCTGCAAGCGCAAGGATCTGAGTTTGATCTCCAGTACCTCCTGCCATGGTGGCCCTGCTGGCTACTGAAACCAGGAGGGGTGGATACATACCTGTAATCCCAGCAATGGGGAGGCTGAGACAGGAGGACAGGAGGACAGGAGGATCACTATGAGTCCGCACTGCATAGCAAAACCCTGCACCAAATAAGGATATATATATATATATATATATATATATATATATATATATATATCCCACATAAGCTGTACTGTCTATACTAGTTATCGAAGTGGCTAAGTGACAAACACCTGGGAAGCACAGAGTTGTGAATCATCACAGTTTCAAGTTTAAGCACTTCCTCAGGGTGCGTGGAGATTTGTGAGCTCTAGGGCAGTGGTTCTCAACCTTTCTAAGGCCATGACCCTGCAATACAGTTCCTCATGTTGCGGTGACCCCAAACCAAAAAATAATTTTGGTGGCTACTTCAAAACTGTAATTTTGCTACAGTTATGATTTGGAATGTAAATGCCTGGTATGCATTATGTATTTTCCGATGGCTTTAGGCGACTCCTATGTTTTGGTTGTTTGACCCCCGCTGGGGTCACGACCCATAGGTTGAGAACAGCTGCTCTATGGTAATAGTTCTGTTGTTACATTTGAAGTGGGTGAAAGGACTGACATATTGATTGCTGAAGAGCATTCCTGCTGATGGTGAGTGAAGACAAAATATGAATTGTACTATGTTCAGAAAATAGTTGTACAAAAAAGAAACATAAAAATACCACATGCCATCTTTTAGTCTGAAATTTGTTCTGTTTCCCAATGCCATTTGATATTCTTTTATATTTTTATTTCATTGATTGTAGTATTCTGTGAGTTTATATCATAAGGTCTTTCACCAGTGAAGTATACGTGGGCATTATTTTTTCCCTGCTTTTCAACATTGAAACAGTGTTTATGAAATGACCACAGAGTTTACCTTTGTGTTTATTCACTGTGGTACTGGCGACTGACCCCAGGACTTCACACAGAGTATGCCCTCAGCCTTTTTAAGTTTTCTATTTTGAGAAAGCGTCTCACTAAGTCGCTAAATTGCCCAGTTTGGGCTTGAATTTGCAATCCTCCTGCCTCCCAGGGTATCAACATTACAGGGATGTGCCAATTCACAGAGCTACATCTTTATGAAAGCCAAATTGATGGTTTTATAATGATTTTTTCATCATGAATTCTGGACTCAAGAAATATGTACTTTCATGACCCTGCCTTTTAGCCCATGAGAATACTTATTTCCTGCTTTCTTTCTCAGCCATGTCTATTACAAACTTTTAAATGTTTATTTTTTAATAGGAGAAAACTATAAGCTTTCCCTTTAATGATTATAAAAAAACTGTCTTTTTCCTAAAGAATAGGAATTGCAGCTAAAATAAGGGTAGAATTAGACTGTTTATTTGACTCATATGTTTATCATGGCAACTCTTCTTCTTCTTTTTTTTTTTTTTTTTTTTACTTTTAATAGGAAATAACAATGTATAACAATGTGACGGTTTCAAAACACATTAGTAGTGCAATTTAATATTTGATACAATACATATTGTTGTCCTATTATTTCTACAGAGAACAGGGTGTAGATGTTATAATTTTTCAAATCATTATGGATACAACCAAATTTCTTCTCATTGAAGGAAGAGAAAGTAGTTGTATACATAATCCAATGTTCGATAATTGCAGTGGGTTATTGGTAAACCTGGCAATGTTGGAAGCTGTTGATTTAAGCCTTTTATAGGTCAGCATTCTAATCTGGCTTGCCGTTTTATGCCTTCTGGTTAAACTTTTCTGCTGGATGGTTGAGGGCAATTTTAAGCATGACCTGTATAGAAAAACATGTAACTTTTGTATCTCTCAAGGTCAGTCAAATCCCCTCAGGGTTTACTTTGGAACTATTATCGGTGTCAGCCATCTGGATGAGTCATGGCCATTGCTTGACCAGTTTGCTCTCTGTGAAAACCGGAGAGAATGTTTTTTCTCTCTCTTTTTTTAAAAAATTGCAAAAATGGTTTTCTTCCTCACAGCCAACATTTTTTGCAACTTGATTTGCAGGCTCCTCTAGCATGAGGTGAAGTCTATCTCCTCATTGCTCTTGTCCGAGCTAACTTTGTGACTCACTTTGATCAGTAGAATGTAGAGGGCATGGTTTGCAGGTTGGAGACGCGGAGAGGGCTGACATGCTCCTGTTTGTTCTCTCCGATCCTCGCGACCCCACATACTGAGCCCTGGCTGCCCACAGATGATGGGAAACGCGTGGTCTGGGTACTACATCACCCCACAGGTACTCAAACCCCAGGAGCTGAACTGCAGGGCTGATCTGCAGCTGGAGCACAAACACATGTGCCAACCCAGCCAAGATCAAAAGTGCTTCTGCAGGCATAGCCTGAACTGGTAACCACTGATTCCTGAAAAAATGAGTGATTATGCTAAAACAGTCATAGATGAAGGCTGTCTGTTATTCACAGAAACTAATTAGAATGCTGGATGTGTGTTTATACCTTGAAAAAGTTTTCCTAATTGGAAAACAGTGTAGCTTTTCCAATAACAGAAAGGCCAAGTCAGTAGAAACATTATATTACAGCTTAAAACTTTATAAAAAAGAAAATAGGAGCGTATGACGCTCACTGGTCATTAAAATGTAATGACCTTTTGCTCCTTTTAAAATACTTTCTAGAAATGTTGGAGTTAAAGAATTCTTAAAGACTGAGCTTAATAAATAGGATCCTTTGCTGGGCGTGGTGGCGCATGCCTGTAATTCCAGCACTTGGGAGGCTGAAGCAGGAGGATTGGTGCGAATTTGAGATCAGCCTCGGCTACCAAAGTGAGTTCAAGCCCAGCCTGAACTGCCTAGTGAGACCCTGTCTCAAAAAA
Source organism: Myocastor coypus (assembly GCA_004027025.1). Lineage (NCBI taxonomy): Eukaryota > Metazoa > Chordata > Mammalia > Rodentia > Myocastoridae > Myocastor > Myocastor coypus. Next base: position 36,245 of record PVJA010002421.1, on the reverse strand, counting down.
AGACAAAAAAAAAAAAAAAAAAAAAAAAAAAAAAAAAAAAAAAAAAAAAAAAAAAAAAAAAAAAAAAAAAAAAAAAAAAAAAAAAAAAAAAAAAAAAAAAAAAAAAAAAAAAAAAAAAAAAGGATCCTTTGACTGAGAATAGTTTAGATTTAGTTTGTCAGATTTTTTAAAAAAAATTTTTAAAGAGAATAAAAATAATATATAAAAGAAAGGATTAGAGATGATATAGAATTTCTCTAAACAAAAGATATGAATTTGACAGTAAATTTAGTTTTAATTCAGCAACTAGAATCATATAGAAGGCAGACAAGTGTTTGTTTCATTTCTTGGGCCTCATATGATGCCTGAAAAAAATAAAGAGCTCTAGTTAAGATTTATTGATTTACTGATGGCCTATCAATAGGTAGGCAGGTTCTGTGGACTGCCTTATGTCTCTTCTTTCTCTCATGTTTGTTTCAAATAATTTTCTGTACCATAAGTATAACAACAGTATCTTCTTTGCTGTAAGGATTGAATGAGTCCTAAATCATCTCTTGGGTCTAAGGTTTTTCTTTTCTTGTTAAGCCAATGCAGTTGACCACACTCTTTTTTTTTTTTACTCACCAAATTAACTATGAGATAGGTGTTCTTCAAGCAGTTTTTGTTTCACTCACTGGGAATGACTTGGGATTGAATTTCTTTAGTCAATGTCAATAACTATACACATAAAGTAAAACACAAAAATGAACATTAGGTCAGGTATTAGTGGACAACTTCAAGGTGGAAGCCAGCTTTAAGTTGACCTTCAAGGAAAATCAGAGACAACAGCCAGAACAAAGGGTTGGCAATTTTGAGCGCTTTTCCTGTCAAAGATGCTAACGTGAGGGTAATGGGACACCAGAGGCAGCGCCTCAACTGCTGCGCTCCTTGAGGAATAGAAAGCCGAGAAGGAAGAAGGTCGAGGCTTGTTACTCCATTCAAGTCAGGCACTGTTCTCTATCAACAGGTCCCATGAAGTGAGTCCCGTAATGTGAGACTAGGACTGCTCACTGCCTACAAAAACTAGCATTCAGAACACATTAAAAAAAAAAAAACTCCCCATGAGGGCCAGTGAGATAGCTAAACAGTCATTTACGACAATGGGCATCAGCATGGCTAACAAACACAAGAAGAAATGTGTGAAATCAGCCGTCCTCAGGGAGAGTGTATTAAATCACAATATAAGAATGGCCAAATTAAAAAAAAAAGTACCAGACTGGGCGCGGTGGTGCATGGTGTAATCCCAGCTCTTGGGAGGCTGTAAACAGGCAGATCACTGCGAGTCCAGTCTAGTAGTGAGACCCCACACACCCTAGACTAGGGTCTAGGTAGTTCACTCTACCCTAAAAAAAAAAGAAAAAAAAAAAAGATAATACCAAATGTTTCCAAAGATACAGGTAACCAGAACTCTCATCCACTATTTCTGTGAAATTAATTAATTAATTAATTTGGTACAGGACCTGGCTCTGCAGCTCAGACTCATAGTGTTCTTCCTGTCTCAGCCTCCCCACTTCTGAGGTTACAGGCATGCACCCCCATCCTGGTTTTGATGGCCAGCATGGTGCACCTGGGGTTTGAGAGCTGGAGCTGAATGCAGTACAGAGAATCCAACCTGGGTCCTTGCACCTGCCAGACAGGAGCTTGGACCACCTATCTATCTCCCCAGCCCCTTTCATCCACTGTTGATGGCAGTGTAATTTGATACAGCATTTTTAGAAAACTCCTACATCTACTAAAAGTTAAGCTATGCATACCCTGTCTCCCAATTATTCTCCTGGTTATGTGCCCAGTGGGAACTATGTGCATAACATTCATCGAGCCCGGCGGTATGGCTCAGTGGTCTAAAGCACCTGCTTAGGAAAGCTTGGGCGGCTGCAGGGACCTCGGTTCGATCCCCAGCACCACATGCTGCGCCAGCCCTGCCCTGTCATAAGGGCAGGCTGAGCTGGCCATGAAAATGAATAAATAAACAAACAAAAGTTCTGAAACAAGAAAAATAAAATAAAATAACATTCATTGCAAGACATGCCCAAGGATATTTACAACAATATAATTTGTAGTAAAATTATATTGGAAGTAACCAAATATTCACCAGACATAGTGATATAAACATATAATGAAATGCTATGTTGAAGGTAAAAATAAACTATTGTTACATACAATAACATGGATGCATTTCACAGGAGTCATGTTGACTAAAAGAAGCCAGACATGTAAGAGGATGTGTGGCATGATTTCATATGTAAAGGGCAAAAGAACCAAAGGTAATCTGTGTGATTAAAAGTCGGACGAGTGGTTATTTTGAGCGGGTGAAGTAACGACAGGCGGCAAGCTGTTACCTTAGGAGGGATTTTTAACAACCTGGAGAGCATGGCAAGGGTTTCCCTGAGTTGCTGGGAATGTTCTAGTTCTTATTTCCAATGGGAATTGTACGTGTCTGTATTTCTGTTCATTCTGATTACTTCTTGAGCTGCTTAGGGTTTCTAGACTGTTCTGTATGTTAATCCTACATCAGTAGGTGTGTTCTGGCCTGGGAGCTCTTGGGCAGGTTCCCACGGAGCAGCCACCGAGGGAGGGGTAGTGAGGAACAGCAGCTGCGACGAGCCAAAGCAGAGCACGGCGTCAGGGTCCGCTAAGCACGCGTGTGCTCAGGCTTCCGTGGTCTCGAGGTGCAGTGAGCAGGAGGGGCCCAGGGCGGGGCTCTTTGGGTCCGTCCTGGCGCAGCTAAAAGCAAAGTTCACAACTGGGGCTTCAGGGGAGGGAGCTGTGGGTGCTGAGTGGGGGTAAATCTTGCTATTTCAGAGAGGTCAGACAAGGTCAGAGGAATTGGCATAAACCAAAGGGAGCAAGCAAAGAATCTGAGCAAGGAGCTGGAATTAACATCCGCATACCCAAAGCAGATAAAGAAGACGTTAATAGGAATGCAGATGTCAGCATGACACCAGCTCCGGAGGAACTGGTCTTGGGCAGGGATCAGACCTGGGCCGTGGGTAGCTCTCAAGCTACGGCTTGCCTGTCGATCCAAGAAAGCGGCTCTCTCTGCCCTGGTAGGTGTGAAGCTCTCTGCTGCTCCTGGGAAGGCCGTCTTGTTCCTCCAAGGGAGGGAGGCCAGATTCACCAGGGAGCTGGTGTTGGAAGCCCAGAGAGAGGGTGTGAGCCTCTGGGCAGGACTCACAGTTCTAATGGTTGTGGGGTGATTCAGGCCCCCCCCCAAAAAAGGAACAGGTTCATTATTTCTTATAAATCTGCGAGTGGCAAGGAAGAGCTTGCTGTTGCGTGGGTGCTGTGTGAGATAATTAGAACCAGAGCCGTGCGCTTGGAAGCAGTCTACCTTAGCTGCCACGGCTTCTAGTGTAAGAACGAAGAACAGTCAGTCCTCAGATGTGAATTGTGATATGGCTGGAGTCTGTCTCACTCGGAACGAGCCCAGCAGGTGGTGGGAAATGGCAGGTGAAATACTAATACCGAAGCAATGCCGCCCCTGTGCTGGCCTATCATTCTTTCCAGAGAACTTTCACAAATGCAATTCCCCTCTGGAACCTACCATATTGCTGGGAGGGACAGGATCTGTACTCCCATTCTCCTGAGCAGAGGTGTCCCACAGAGGACAAGGGGACCTCTGGCAGGACACACAACTCACAGGGTCTCTTCCCTGATGCATGTTGTGCAAGAGGAGCTAACTTAAGGCAGAAAGGGAAGACTGTGTGTGTGTGTGTGTGTGTGTGTGTGTGTGTGTGACTGGGGTTCAAACTCACGACCTTGGACTCACCAGGCAGGCACTTGTGCCACGGAGCTATCTCCGCAGACCGTCAAAGAAAGACTTTTTAATTTAGGCCATTTCACATGCTACTGATACAGGGCTTAGGCATGGAAGGCTGACCTTTGAACTTTGAGGTGGCTTTTGTTTGTTTGGTTTTCGGTTTGATTGAGACAGGATCTAGCTATATGCTTCAGGCTGGCCTTGAACTCATGATAGAGCCCACGATATCCTCAAACACAGGGCAATCCTCCTGCTTCAGCCTCCCAAGTGCTGCGATGGCAGGCATGTGCCACGATCTCCTGTGTGCTAGCTGTTTTCTTCTTGGAACAAGCAACACCTTGGTTTCCTGGAGTCCAAAGGTGACCTGCCCTCCCACTGATAAGGGCTTGGAGTCCTTTTTTGGACACCCATCCTATAGGTTAGGGCTTGGAAAACTTTCCCAGGCTTAGCAGTCACCCTGGCTGGTAATTTACAAAATTCGATTTTCGTCTCCTTTTCCCTCTTGCCCAGGAAACAGAATTGATCATCTTGGGCATCTAATTACTCATGTATTCTTTATTCATTGACGATGCGCTTGGTGCGAAGCAGCCATAATTGTAGACGCTGATGGTAGAGCCGAGAACGAGATAGAAACTGCTTTTGTCCCGATGGGCTCTGCGGTCGGGCGGCACAGTGGACAGCAAGTGAGCCTGCATGTTCCCCAGAGGGTGGTAACACGTGGGATGAAACAGAGAATCTTATTAAAAGCAGGGAGTGAATCCATGGCAGGGATTGTGGTATCAGGTAAAAGGGCCTCTCGGTGAGCCTGGCAGGCACAGTATCACGAAGGAGGCGAGAAAGCAAACTGTGGAGGAGTTTGCCAGGGGAATGTTCCAGGCTGAGGGGACGCAGGCACGTAGCCCTGAGAGTAGCGGTGCATACGAGATGCTTCCGGAGCAGCAAAAGGGCTGGGTGGTGTTGGGGCCGTAGGAGGAAAGGGAGGCTTAATGAAACACAGCCTCGGAGGCCACTACGTGGGCTCTGACCTTGGGTCACATGGAAGTCACTGGCTGGTGAGAGTGACAAGATGCGACTGAGGTTTCAAAGCCTCATCCTAGGCCACATGCCCCACCAGCCCCGCCCCTGGGTGCGCTGAGCTCACCAGAGTCCTGGCGTGAGGGCGCGGGCCTGTCATCGCAGACTGGGGAGGCTGAAAATAGGAGGAGCCCTACGAGTCCAAGCTGTGCAGGGAGACCCTGTACCAAACACATTAAAAGCAAAGCGTGATGCTAGTAGTGTCGACACTAAAAACGCTGGAGGCTGCTTCGGGGATTGCTTGTCAACCGGCTGAGGGAAGAGGTTGACCTCTGCCTTGATGGTTGCTAGTGATGAAGAAAACAAAAATAACAAAAACCAAAACCCAGGCAGACAGATGTGGGCAGACGCGGTCTCACTGTGCTTCCCCAGGCTGATGGGAACGCGGGCTTGCTCCTCTGGACGCTTCACGCTTGACTTCTCGCATTTGACACAGTTACAAAGTTGGTTGTTTGCTTAAAAAGTGTGTCACCTCGTTTTCGTCTCTGTTACGGGGTGATTTCTTCCTGCACATTAAGAAAGCGTGGAACGCGAGAAGCCACGCTGTTGGAGGCTCGATTTTCCTAACGCCAACGTGAGGACACTTTAGCAGCTTGTATTCCATTTTTAAGTTTTCTATCACAGATGGGCGCCTTTCCATTAAAAAAATAAATCAAGAGTGGCAGCGATCGTCACTGTTATTTTTCTTCCTATAATTCTAAGTTAAAGACAGACTCTCCAGAGAACACGCCGCTCCAAAGATGGCAGCGCGCGGCAGGCAGCCGCGGCCCCTCTGCTGCTTTCCCATCCATGCCGGCCATCGCTGAGTGACCGGTGCGCTCTTCATCAGGTGACTACGGACAAGTGAGGGGTGGCCTGAGTTAGCTCTATTTGTCACTCCGGTGAGCAATGACTCTTGCTGACAGCTTAACAGGATTGATTGGATAAGAAGCCCATGTATGTATGTATGTATGATGTATGCATGCGTGCATATATGTATTTGGTACAGGGTCTCACTATGCAGCTCTGACTCCTAGCAACCCTTCCTGTTTTAAGCCTCCCCCGCACTAGGATTACAGGCATGCACCACCTCGCCCGGTCTCAGCCTTGGGCTCAGCGCCCCTGGGGGCCGGCCTGGCATGGCACGTGGCACCGAGGATTGATCTGGCCCCTGGGCTTGCCTAAGCAGGTGCTGGATCTGCAGAGCTGCCTCGCCGGCCCTCGCGAAGCCTCACTGTGTACAGGTGCCTCTGCCTTAGCGTCTGCCGCTTCCTTCGCTTGCCACCCCTGCTTCCGCAATGCAGTGACTTTGTTTTTCTAAGCCCCCCTCTCCTTATCCATGCAGTGAGGAGAATCCTAGTGACTACTGCTATATGAGTGCAGCCAATTGGAGAGAATGCTGTGCGCAAAGTGCTTACCTAACAGTGCCTCACTGGATTGATTATAGATGCAATATAACTCAAGTAGCATTGCTTGCACTGGGGTTTAGTTAATAGACTTTTTTCTCGAGTACAAAAATTTATAGCAGTATTTTGGATTTGTCACTTTGCCTCTTCCTCCCTCCCTCCCTCCCTCCCTCCCTCCCTTCCTCCCTCCCTCCCTTCCTTCCTTCCCTTCCCCTCCCCTTCTCTCTCCTTCCTTCCTCCCCTCCTTCCCCAACCTCACTCCCTTCCTCTGTCCCTTCCTTCCTGATAACCCTAGACCTTATTTTTTCTTTCCTGCAGGATCTCACTGTGCAGCTCCAACTTGTGATCCCACCCACTTCCTGCCTCCCAAATCAGGTGTACACCACCATGCTCAGACTCCATCGCTGGCTCAGTGCACCTGGGAGTGGAGCCGGCACAGCAGGTGGGACCAGGAATCCAACCCTGGCCCCTGTGTTTCCCTAAGTGATTAGCCCCCTGAGCTATACCTCCGGCCCTAACCCCAGACTTTCAAGAAGGAAAGTCCACAGCAGTGTTACCTCAGCCCTTCATGCTGAGAGGCTTCTCTAGCTTGGTGGTTGTGTGGGTTTCAGATTTCAGGGGTAGGAAAGCCAGGCAGAGGACTTCCTGTGAAATCAAAGGGCCAGAGTATCAGAGTTTGGTTTTACAATCTTGGCTGTTCCATTTCACGTTGGAATAGTACTAGACCAACCCCACAGGGACGAGAGAAGATACGGTGGCACTCAGAATCCTATTTGTGGCTTGTTATAAGCTGTGCAAAGTTTTGCCTCTTATGTTGGCTGAGAGCTAATTCTCTCACACTATTTCTAGGGTGAAACATATTCAAGTTTCTAGGGAGCTTCGTGGATTTTGTAACACGGGGATCACAACCTTATGTCCTTAATTTGAAGTCTGCTTTTATAAAGTCAGTAGTTAAGCTACCTCTGCGCATCCTTTCCAATCTGCATTCAAGGAGGTAGGGTTAACTGGGCCCCTTTTACCTTGGCTTCCTTGAGTTTCATCTTTCTTGTGGGCACCGGTACTGTGGGAGCCTCTCAGTGGCCCTTTGCTGAGCCAGTGGAGAAATATCTATGCGGTAAGTACCAAGGCCACTCTGCAGGATCTTTTCAGGAGCGACGCTTTCAAAATTTCTAGTTTTGTTTCCTGGGCACATCTCTTAGCAAGGGCATGCAGCATGACTTTTAGTCTGATTTCTGCAGTGACCTTGTTAGATCAGCTGGAGGGCCTCTGTGGTGACTCTCTGGGCACAGAGAGTGGTTGTGTGGTATTAATGGGAGGCAGTGATGTATCACGGAGCCTCAGTGTGGCCTAGATCTTGGGTGGATGCTAAGCACACATGCTGGAGTCTACTGTCTGGTGCCAGTGGCAAGTGACACTAATTGATGAAGGGGTCTGGTCTCCTCCTAGGCTGAATGGACTGTCCTCCCATGGATACATAAGATAACCAGCGGATAGAGATGACACACAAAAGAAAACCTATTCATCTTCTTTGTTCTAAATCGAGCGCTCACTGTTGAACCCACATCACTACGATTCTATTTCGCTTGCTATTCTTGAGTTGGAGCCCGATCCTAGTTCAGCTGTTATTCCTTCTCAAGGCATTCAGCCTCTTCTGTCTCTTCATCTGGGGCACTCCTCAGATTTTCGTTTTGCATTCGTTTTCTATGGCTTCAATACATTACATCTAGATGTAGACAGAGTGATTTCTGTCTCTTTGGTCCCTCTGTGAATCTGGAATTTTATGATTCATGAATTCTTTTCTATTTTAGGCTATGAACATCCATTACTTCCTTGACATTATCTCTATCTATTCTCCTCTCCTGAAATTTTTTTCTTCATGTAAATTAGAAAGATTCACTTCTTTTACATGCTAATTTCTTTTTATATTTGCCAACTCTTCATTCCTCTGGGTTTTATTTTAGATTGCTTCAGATCTATCTTCTAGTTCAAGTTTCTTTCAATTATGCTCAAGACTTGCTCTTAATCTGTCTACTGTTTTTAAATTTCATTGTCCACCTATTTTTTAATTTTGAGATTATACTGATGATTTCTTTTATTTCCATTTCTCTCTTAAATAATATCTGATTCCATTCTGTTCTCTTCTCTTTTCTTCTTCTTCTTTTTTTTTTTTTTTGTGGTACTGAGGATCCAACTCAGGACAAGCACTTCATCTACTGAGCTATCTCCCCAGCCCTAGTATCTCATTCTTTGTCAAGTTTTAAACTATTTTTATTTTTTTTAACAATATTTTTAAGTGGGGCTGGGGAGATAGCTCCATGGCACAAGTGTCTGCCTGGCAAGTTCAGGGTTGAAAGTTTGAACCCAGGTCCCTCCCCACATACAAAAATAATATTTTTATGTTTTTTTCAAGTTTGTATGCTAGCTGAAGTTCTACATTTTATTATTCATCATTTTTACAGGACATTATTCTTTCTTTGAAATCTTGGTTCTTCTCTTATTCTATCTATTGATCATCTATGTATGTATGCATGTATGTATGTATGTATGTATGTATGTATGTATGTATGTATCTATCTATCTATCTATCTATCTATCTATCAGGTATTTCTTTACTGTTTTTCCAAGGCTTCTAGCAATATTTCTGAATTGAAATTCAGATAGTTGAAACTGACTGTGTGAGTATGAGTGTTGACACCCTCGTCATAAGAATATTGGTATCTAACTAGAGAAGACTGATCAACAAACATGCAAACGTCAAGGAGAACATAATAAAACCATTGCGAAGGGCTACAGCACCTGTAACTCAGGACACACATATGCAGATGAGGTCTCTACCGGGGCTCAGTGTTACCTGCTTTTGCTTTATAATTGTTCTGGTGCAAGTGTGTATATAATTACTCTATTCTTTTGCTCGGGATGTTTTGGTTAGATAATTCAATGGAACATTAAGACATCAAATGAATAAATAGAAGTGCAGCCCACTGGGGAAGAAGCCAGCTCCGAGTAACATTATTAAGGTTATAGGTTTTAGCTGAGATGGAATTCAATACTGATGATTTCTAAACACTCCACTGGGGAATATTATTAAATAAGGTCATTAGAGAGACTTTTCTTCAACCCTGGTACGTTCTAATTGTTTTTAATGGCAATGATTCAAAGGGGTAGGTCATTTTGAAGGGCTATTACCATGGATTAAGATTTTTACCTGGGGAGAGTGAGTGGCATTTCCCTACTAGTTTAAGGAAAATAAAATAGTAAAATTCTAGTTTTAAAGTAAATTGGTAGGACCAAATAAATTGAAGGCTTGTTCATTATTTAATTAATTTTGTCAGTTCTAGGGAATGAGCTTCTTCCAGTGAAAAGATACAGGCAAACTCAAAGCCAGAGAGTTTGTTGAAATGCCCCCAAATCAGGTGAAAATTTCAAAATGTAAACATTTAAAATAGATGAGGTAGAAGGCTGCAGTAAATGTTTAACTGCAAAACTGTGCCATGTAGTCAAAGGATAAAGCCCAGAAACTAACTGAAAAACCTCTGGCTATTTAAAGTTATTTAAAAAGTGTAAGTACAGTAGTAACAACCAGAACAAAATTCAAATCTTTCCAAATACCCTAAAAATTTTAACTTAAGAAACAGAAAATACACATGAGGAAAGAAGTATTACAAATATAGCAAAATATATGCTAATATTTTGCTAGAGTTGAGATCAAACTATAGTCAATAAGTATGACTGGGTCTTAATCATCTAGTGAAAAAAGAAACTTTTTTCAATTTGGTTTGCAAATATGACTTGCTATCTCTGAAAATATTAAACCATAATTCTGATATAGAATACAGAGGAAGTAAAAATTAGTATTATTTATGAATAACTGTTAGAAAATAACAGTAAAGTAAAATTAAATATTATATTAAGGATGTTATATATCAAGACTAGGTAGGATTTATTCCAGGGTTGGTTGAATATTACAAAATCTATGAATAGGGCAAATAATAGTAATATCTCCACAGCAAAAAAAAAATGATGATTATAGAATTTGACAAAGGCATGGATAAAAACCAATACCAATTAAAGAAAGATGCACTCAAGAAAACAGATATTGACTAGCATTTTAAAAAATATGAAATAAGATTAATTTATCTTAAAACCAGTATCTTAGTAATGGGAAGACCTAGGAAATTTGTTTTACTGAAATAAATAATTGATGTTATAGGACCAACAAGATAGCTCAGCGGACTAAGTGTCTGCTTAGACAAGTGTAGGGACCAGGGTTCCATCCCTGGCACCACATGCCGTGCCGAGCAGGCACTGAGCACTGAGTCTGGGCATGGTGGCACATGCCTGTAATCCCAGTGCTGGGGAGGCTGAAAACAGGAGGATCACTATGAGTTTGAGGTCCATAATGCGACCCTACACACACACACACACACACACACGCACACGCACACGCACACACACACACACACACGCACACGCACACGCACACACACACACACACACACACACACACACACGAAGAATTGATGTTATGATTCAGTCACAAATGATGATGAAACTCTGTCGGGGACAGCATGGATGGGTCTGAGAGGCCTGATGTGAAGTGAAATAAGCCAGACATAGACAACCCAAGCACGGTATGGTTTTTCGGTCGTAGGGGGACTCTAAGGCAATCTAATCTTATAGAAACTGAGAATGAAACAACGGCTACCAGAGGCTGGAGGAGAAATGGTGGGAAGGATGGAGAAGGGTTGGTCAATATGTACATGTTTTGTTTATTTGTTTGCTCCTTTCTTTATTTGTTTGTTACGGGATCTCACTGCAGCTCAGACCTCCTGTTTTCAGCCTCCTCAGTGCTAGGGCTACAGGCATGCACCGTACACCTGGGCTCTATGGCTGGCTCAGCCTGTCCTATGGGCAGGGCTGGTTTGGCAGGGGATCAAACAACTGTCCCTGTGCTTTCCTAAGCTTCCCTAAGCAGGTGCTTTAGCCCGCTGAGCTACCTTGCAGGCCCAACACGTACACAGTTATAACTAGGAGAAGTCAATTTGGATGTTGGAAGGATGACTGTAGATAAGAATAATACTATATATAGTTTTTAAGAGGTGCAAGAAAGGATTTGAATACTTTTAACACAAAGCAATGACAAATGTTTCAAAAGAGATGTGTTTACCTGATCTGAAGTTCTTATGAGCTGTACCTATACTGACACATCACGTGGCACTCTGGCACTCAATAATTGGATGTATTTTTACCTGCCAATTAAAAAGAAGAATGAATGTCAGAGATGCTATCTTCACTAAATTTCAGTGTTTTCCTAGAGAGGCAGTCAGATGAGAAAAGTCAAAGATACAGAATTGAGAAGGGAAAAGATAACATTGCAATTTGCATATGATATGACATCTAGAAATTCCAAGAAAATCAAAGATACAGCTAACTGAAACACAACCGTATAAAGATGTTTGTTCTTCCTGTCAACGTATAAATTTACTACAGTACTAATAAAATTGTGAGCAAGCTTATTAGTGGAATTTTATAAATTGATACTTATATTGTTATAGAAATGCAAGTGTAGCAGAATATTTTGGAAAAAACACTGAAAGAGAAAGGTGTAATTAAACAATACCACAAAGCTTCTATATGAAAACAATGAAGTTCTAGTCTACAAATAGGTAAATCAATACACATTGTAGGAAATTTGGTATTAGATTAAAGTTCCTATGGGAATTTGGTATATGATAGAAAATGAACTTAAAAAAATAATGTATTTGGTACAGACTGGGACTTGTAGTGCTCCTCCTGTTTTCAGCCTTCCCAGTGCTGGAATTGCAGGCATGCTCCACCATACCCAGGCTTGGTGGTTCAGGGCTGGCACATTATATGGTCCCAGGGATCAAACCCCGGTCCCTGCACTTGCCTAAGTAGGCACTTAGTCTGCTGAGCTATCTTGCCAGCCCAGAAGATAAAATTTGAATAATTAAGGCTGGGTCATGTTGGTAGCCATTTCAAAAGAGATAAAATTAGATTTATGCTTCGTATGATACCGAAAATTAACTAGAAATATTCCAGAGGTCTAAGTGTGGGATGAAATATATAGTATTATAAGAAGATAGGTGTGAATTCCTCTTTAATTTTGGTTTAGAAAAAATCTAACTATGCCTCCGAATCTACACTAACAAGTAAAAACTGGTAGTTTTGACAACACGAAATGCAATGCCTTTGCACATCTAAAAATGATAACTGAATTTGTAGGAGACATACTTTCAATACGTAATCAAGACTGAGGCCTAGGGCTGGCCAAATAGCTCGGCGGATTAAGGCACCTGTGAGCAGGTGCAGGGGCCTGGGGTTTGATTCCCCAGCTTGCCGTGCTAGCCCCATCCCTGGAGCATGCTAAGACTGCAATTGAGACTGGCCATGGTGGCATGTGTCTGTAATCCCAGCTCTTGGGAGGCTGTATACAGGCAGATAACTATGAATGCGATCTAGTAGTGAGACCCTGAACACCCTGTAGACCCTTCCTTAAAATACAAAAAAAAAAAAAAAAAAAAAAAAAAAAAAAAAAAAAAAAAAAAAAAAAAAAAAAAAAAAAAAAAAAAAAAAAAAAAAAAAAAAAAAAGGCCAAGGAACAGGGACCAAAAACCAACAGAAGAGTGTGAAAGAAATATCACCAGATAGTTCAAAAATCAAAGTGTAGACATCACCCTTAATACTCTATAATTATACACAGTAAGAAGACCACCCCTTTGTTGAGCTCTCATGAGATAAAAAGCTGCACATATCCAGATTAAGTTAGGCATTAAACACTTTTCCTCCCAACTCATATCGTGGTTATATCTTCACTTCCATTTCTGCTTTTTGCTTTTGGTTTAGATCCCATTCATCTTCTCAATTGCTCAATTAATGAAAATTTCCAGGGTTGTTACCTTTCTTTTTTTTTTTTTTTTTAAAGAATTATTTATTTATTTATTTATTTATTTATTTATTTATTTATTGTTTTACAACCTTTGCTTGTTTATTCACTCATTTTTATGGCTGGCTCAGCCCGCCCTCAGGGCAGGGCTGGTGCAGCATGTGGTGCCCGGGATCGAACTGCGGTCCCTGAAACCACCCAAGCTTTCCCAAACAGGCGCTTTAGACCACTGAGCCATTCTGTTACCTTTCTTATTTACTGCTTTTATCCTTAGAGGTCTTGTCCTATGCAAGACTCTTAAGTGTGATTTTCCTTCTATGAAAGGACAGTTTATCAATCAGTTTGTGAACTGTATATATAGGTTAATATTGAGAAGAACATGGCAAAATTATATGGATTTCCCACTCATGGATCATTTGTCTCAGTACCCATGAAAGGCCTTGTATGCGTCAGGTATTACATACTAGACTGGAAAGAAACGCTTTGTAAACTAACTGTAATCAAAGGAGAACACTGCAGGTACAGCTGGGGGAAAGATTCTACGATGGGACATTAGAGCAGGGGGCCACTAAGGAAGACAGGGAAAGCTTCACAAACAAGATGCATTATTGTGGATCTTAAGGGAAGAGGAGAATCTAAAGAGGCAAGTTTTTTGAGAACTTAATAATTTGTCAACTTCATTTTATTGAAAGCACATGAAAGTGAGCAGAAATCGGAGAGATCTAAGTACTAAACTACCATGCTCCTCATTTTTATGTTGGGCCAAAGTTGTTATGGGGCAGGGAGCTAAGACAAAAGAAATTTCCTCTTATTGAATCTTTTACACTATGTCTTAGGAAGATCAGTATCATGAAATTACCTTTTCCATTGAAACTAGGCACTCATTAATAAGAGCTAGTCTTTAGAGAGGTAAGGGAAATAATATCAACATAATCACTATCCTATTGTATGATACGATGGGAGAGAGCCGTCCTGCTGCAGAAAGACTTCAACTTAGCCATGACTTGGCAAGAAGCAGGACATTAACCTAGAGATCCCTTTGGCAAGACACTGATATTCCTAAGTCCAGCACTCTCTCTCGCTTTAAACAGTTCTTTCCTACTAAAAGTGCATATTGTATTTATTTGCTGTAGTCATAACTATACTTTGTTAAACCTTTAGTAATTTTCAATGTTTGTTTTTGCTGACTACCATCTTTGGTAACAGGAGTTAAGGAGATTATGGTATGCAGTGTAACTGCTTGACAATTTTGTTTTCTTTCTTTCTTTCTTTCTTTCTTTCTTTCTTTCCTTTCTTTCTTTCTTTCTTTCTTTCTTTCTTTCTTTCTTTCTTTCAGTCAGGGGTGGTTACCTGGAATCGAACTCAGAATCTTGTGCTTTTGAGGCAGGTGCTATACGGCTGATCTATAGCCTGGGTGCCTGATATTTTTTCAGACACCTTGTCACATGGTTTTTATATGTTGCCTCATGTCATTCTCAAAACATCCTTACAAAACAGTGAGGCTTAAGGAGGTCGTGTGACTGGTTTTAGAGATTGCAATTACATAGCACAGATGTTTAGGTCTTTAGATCTCTCTGACTTCAAGTCCTTGTGCGTTCTGTTCCATCCCTTCTCAAATACTCTTTGAAACCCTTCCTGAAGGAGCTTTGCATGCTGTGACCATAGCTGCAATCCAGAAGGGTGATGCCCAAATGCTCTTGTGTTACCGTCCAGGTTCATTGCTGGAAAAGACTTGTGAGCTTGGAACAGCTACTTTACAAAAGACATAATGAAGACTCAGAAGGTTCACTGACCTTCCTGAAGCTGAAGCTAATTAGTGGCAGAACTTTGGTTAGGCTCAGGTCTTGATTTTAGTGTAGTGTTCTTTCCGTCTCATTTATTAGCTTCAGAAACTAGAACAAAGTGTGGGAAGACACAAATCAGGATCCCTAGGGCACAGTTTTTTCAAAACCCTGAGGTGTTAGTCTTTCAAATGCAACTAACACCTTCCCAAATGCTTAGGAGCAGAAATTCTTAAGCATTTCGTCCAAGTCCTCATGGGTGACTACACCTCCCAAATGCCTTTGCTGTCCAATGCTTTGTGTTGTGTGTATGGCTTTTTTTTTTTTTTTTCAGTGAAAGAATAAAGTTGTCACGATAGAGGGAGAAATCCTACAAGTGAGCCATGTAACAAGGGTTTCTGAGTAGAGGGGAACTCATTTTTGCATAATCCTTGCAGGTTCCAGCTGACAAAGTAGGGGTAGAAATTAAGGTGTTCAAGCCCAGGATTGTGAATTAAAGGATAGGGTTTACACCTGCTCTTCATCCTTTCCTTGGTATATTTCTGTGTTATCTCAACCTCGATCTGCTGACTTATTTACTCAGCTCAACTTTAGAGAACTGGTCTTTATATTTTGAAGTTGACTAGGCCCAGGATAAAGTTTCCAACACACCATCCACCCCACCCCTCAATGAGACCACTTCTGCATTCATAGAATCTTATTTTTTGTATATTTAAAAAAATAAAATCTAGGAGGTTGTTAGTTTAGGTTTCTGCCACTTTTGCACCGACCGTTGGCTAAGATGGCACAGTGGGTAAATCATCTTTTTGAAACAATTATTTTTATTATTATTTTTTATACTAGTTAATACATTGCATAATGTTGTCTTCATTGTAGTTGTTAGTGTACAAGATGCAGATGTGATTTCTTGTCTAAACATCATGAGCACAGATCTTTCTTTTCATTGCACAAAGAGAAAGTAGCTGTCTATATAGTCCAGTAGTCCATAACAGTAGTGGATTACAGGGGCTGTTGACTTGAGCCTTTTAAAACTCAGCATATTAATATGGTTTTCCTTTTTACACCTTATGGTTAGACTTTTCTGCTGGATGGTGAAGACCAAGATAAAGCAAGATCTATGTTAAAAAGAATATGTAACTTTTGTATCTGACAAGGTCAGTCAGGTCCTTCAGTGTTGTTGGAATAGACAAGAACAGCCTATAAAAAAAAAAAATGAAGATTTTTGGATACATTTTCATTCTGACAGAAATCACTTCACAGTGAAAAGTGTCTTGGGTTATTGACAGATTTACATGAGCTATTAGATTAAAAGCATACTCTGTAAAGAGATGAAGGATTAGTAAACATCATCATATGCATGTAACAGCCTAATGTAAAAGCATAGTTCTTTTGTTCACTGTTGTTTAAATATTTAACATTTCCAAAGACTTCATATATGAAACAATAAAGAACTGTACTGAATAGGTGAAAGGTCTCACTACTATCCTGAATTCCATGCTCATTTGTTTATTTTTACTTAGAAGAAAAATACTACAAATTGATGTTGAAATTGAAACTTCACGACCACACGTGTCATGCTGCTGTTGTACTTATACTTGGCAATGCTTGTGCTAGTTCCTTCCAACTGTCCTTTGAAAGGCCACCCTGTCTCTTGCTCCCCTGTAATGTTCAACCCAAGCAGCAAGTCCCCAAAACTCCCATAGAGTCCTTGTCACATCCTTAGGAACAGAGGCTGGCGAGATGTCCTGAAGCACACACATAAGATAACGTGTCTCTAAGAGTCCTTGACTGGCCTAATGTGATGTCAGTTATCCTCCACCAAAAGGATAATATGCAATTACTAGAATTCCTGGCCACCTCCGGAATGCTAATTTTATTGTTCTACCCCTCACATTCCATCATTCTCAGAATTGTTACACTTTATAGTTAGGCATTTAATTTTCCTCTAATTGTCTTGACTATTTTACACCTAAATCTAGACAAAAGTTCCTACACATATTTACTAAACACATGCATACTATGCAAGGCACTTCTTGGTCCTCTAGGAGGCCGAAAAAAATGGGGAAATTATCATTGATCATCGATTGTGGTTCTTTGTGTTCATCAGATAGCTAGCTATCATTGAAGTATTTCTGCGGGTCATGCCTGATGTTGGTATTAGGAATCCTATATTAATACAAAACAAAGCTGGCTGTGGTAAGCAGGAAGCCTGACCACTAGCTGCTTCAACCAAGATCAGGGAATTTTTTCTATAAAGGACTAGATAGTAAATATTTTCTGCTTTTTCATATGATCTTTATTTTGACTCAACTCCGCTGCTGTATTATAAAAACAGCCATAAGACAATCTGTAGCCATAAAACAATGGCTGCGTTCCAGTAGATCTCTATTAACAAAAATAGGAAGCAAATCTGAGTTGGCCTGTAGTTTGTTGGCTTAAACAGATAGCACTTTATCATTCTCCTGTATTGAGATACACGATGTAGTTGCTATTGGATTAGAGGCCTCGTGAAGTTAATGCTTCTGCCCCTGAAATTTTTCTTGGCTTTCCCTTATGGTTATAGGATGGCTGCTCTCTGCCAGCTATGAGGATGGTAGTCAAGGTGGGAATAACAGGAAAAGCAAAAGGAAAGGAAAATGCTAAGAGGACTATTATTATTATTTTTTAAAATTTTTCATTGTTTATTGGCTCTTTTTTATTTTTAAAATTAATTTTAATGAGAAAGAAAGAGCAATGAGACAATTTCAAAACAGGTTAGTAGGACAGTTACAATAACTAATGCATTACATATGTTGTCTGTGTAGGAGCTATTCAGAGGACAAGATATCTTATCTAAACACTATTAGTACAAATATTTATTCTCACTGAACTAAGAGAAAGTAGCTGTATATCTATGCTATTTTGTATATACAGATACATATTTTTTCACTACAAAATAGTCCTTCATTTATATCCCCTTTTTTGTTTTCTTTTGTCATACATGGATGTTCTGTTGCCATTCAAATAATTTAGGTGTATGAATTCAGCAAAACAACCCAATATAATCCAATAGTCCATAATAGTAGTGGCTTATCCACAGAATTGGCAAGGTCAGAAGTTATTAAACTTTATTGGGGATGTGGCTGGCACAGCACGTGGTGTCAGGGATTGAACCATGGTCCCTGTAGTTGCCTAAGCTTGCCTAAGCAGGCGCTTTAGACTGCTTAGGACTATTATTTTAATAACCTTCAGGGAAGAAATTCCTGTCTCATGGGCCATAGTTCCCAGCGATGAGGAAGGCTAGAGATGGGCATCTGGCTTTCTAGTCCTTATCGTGAGACATAGCAAGAAAGAATGGATGCTAGCAAGGGATGCTAGCGGGTGGTGTCTGTGGCGATCACTGTGGCCAGCACAGCTTGGGCCCTGAAGGAGCTAATGGCTTCCTGAGGAAGATGAACGCTGAGTGAATAGTGCCACGACTCTGACGTGGTGAAAGGAGTCAGCATAGAGGGCTCTGAGAGCAGACAGGAAGGGCCAAACACAGCCTCAGGTGGGGCTAGACTCTGGGGACATCGGGCAAGTCAGAGGAGAGGGGATTCAGTTCGAGTGATGGAGGACGAGAGAGGGGCGATGTATGGGTAAAGGAATTAAATACTGTAGTCATGGTGACCCAAGAGCTATGGCTATTCAGAGGGAGAGAGCTCAGGTGGAATCTCCTAGGTAATTTTGTCATTGTGCTTGAAAACTGATCAAATGGGGAATTCATCCCATTAGGGGATATCAGAAAAATACTGGAAGAAGAAAACGAAGCCAAAAATAAACACTAGTGAACATCTGAAAACAGATATTTTGTCTCTTTTGTCCAGGATCATTATTATTGTTTTTAATATTTATTTATTTATTTATTTATTTGGTACAAGGTCTCATTACATAGCTCAAACTCATAGTGATCCTCCTGTCCCATCCTCCTCAGGACTGGGATTATGCACATGTGCCCTCCCACTTGGTTTCAGTTGCTGGCACTATGCACCCAGCGATCTGGGGCTAGCATGGCAGGTGGTACTGGGGATCAAACCCAGGTCCTTTTGCTTTCCAGGCAGGTGCTTAGACCACTGAGCTATCTTCTCGACCCCTATAATTATTTTTAATCTAGCACAAACATTTTTTTTGATACTAAAAACTCTGCAAACATAACTTTGATGATTGTATTCTATTCCATTGCTTAACTGCACCATAACGTATCCAGTTAGGCTCTAACATGGAATAGTCAGATCTTTTTATATTATGGCTAATTAGCATGTACAAGCCTTCAAAAAGTTATAATGCACTTTTCTATTTTGATTTATGTGGCTGGCTTAAGACACGATCTCTAATTTTTTTTTTTTTTTTTTGTTTTCACAATGGCTTGGCTTCCTCCCTTTAAATCCAGGCAGAAGAGACAGTTTTCAGCTTGAAGACCTCCACTTTCAGACAAAACCAGCTTTCATGTCTCATGGCCTAGGATTCTTACTGTTGGAATCCAAGCCCCATGCTGTATGGAAGCGCAAGCAGTTTGTGGACCAGCGTAGAGGCCCCTGTGGAGAGGAACCCCAGGACTGAGCCTCAGCCACAGGGAGAACCCAACAGTCTCTGGACCGCGGGCCTGAGCTTTGCCTTTCGAGCAGGCTGTCCTCAGGGAGGCCACTCCTGTACCAGCTGCTCCAGCTCAGCTCCCAGCAGCACAGAGGAGCCGCAGAAAGCCCTGTCTCCTCTGTAAATTTGTGAGCTAAATGTGTAATTACTGATTTTTAAGGTTAATACATTCTGGGGGATTTATTACAGAGCAATAAATAACTGGAACAATTTCTGAGTGTTGTTTTAGAATAGAGCCCTGGAAAGAGAAAGGCTGGGAGAGTACAGATAATTTAAGGCTCTGATACATATTGCATTATAAGTACCAAGAAGACTGAAACAATCCCTACTTTCAGGGCCAGTGTATGTGAATATCTGTTTCCTGTGCACTTGCAAGAATTGAATTTTCTATTAAAAGCCATCAAATTTTCACTTTGAATATTAGTACACTCATGTAATATAATCTTATTATTTACTTACTCTCATAAAATCTATTTTTCATTTTGACTTATCGAACTCTTTAATGATAGAAACAAGCTTTGTGCTTTTATATTTGTGACATCCTCCACCCCAGTGTATTCACTGTTAGTGCTTTAACCATTTAAATTTTGTTGGTAACTCTTGTGAGAATGAATTTATTATTATACTATCAAGATTACTGTTATTTATCTCCATGAAAGAAAAAGAGAAGATAATCCATATGGAATAATCAGCAATAATCTCTAAGGATGCTGTACCTGTGGCTAGGAGAGACTAGTTGCTTGAGAGATTATCAATAAATCAAACAGTACTGAAAGCCTGTAGGAGATGCCTTCAGGTTCTTGTCTCAGTCCAAGAAGTCAGTATTTGTAATCCCAAAGATATGTTATTGGAATCCCATCAGGTTGATTCCAATCTACCACTCCCAGTGCAACCCACAGCAAAAGTAAAGACACTACAGCATATTTATAATTATTGGGGAGCAAAGAGGCCCTAAGTCCAGCTATGAAGATGACTTTCCGGAATAAAGAAGACTGACCCAAGGCCTCACCTGGTTTTATTCAGGGGAGAAGTGGCTTGAGGAGGAATGACTGAGAATTATGGGAAGTAAGTGAGTACTGTGAGCTAGGTGGGGGCCTACGTTTACCTCTACCATATGCAGAGAGGACATGCAGAGAGAGTAATCTGCATGATGCTACTGAGATAGTATCTAGTGTTCTCGGCAGTCTGGTGCTTCAGCTTTGATGTAGACTTTCAAGCCCCAGGAAGTCGTAGCCTCTGTCTCCAGGCCCAATTCCAGCTGGCCACAGGGGAGTATTGGCTCTTCTTACAGTCTCAACCTGGCTCACATTAAGGAGCAGCAGGTGTAGTTGCCAGGGAAACACTCATGCTACCTTCAAAGACTATCATCAGCACCTCAGCTAGACCAATACACATTGCTTAAGGCCAATTAAAAGGATAAAGGGAAGTCCTAGCCAGCTCTGTACATAGCAATACAAGGAAATAGGGTCAAGCTCAGTCAAAACAGAGACAGTCAGCTATTCTTGCAAGAAGAGCTGCTCAGGTAGTCCTCCACAAAAACCCAGATAACAAAGCACACTGTCGACCTAGTCAGTGGGTTGCCACTGCTAAGGACAGATGAACACTTCTTTAGCACATCGTCCTTTATAATGGTGCCTTAGTTACTTTTGCCTTTGCTAAGGACAAAATACCCAACACCCGAAGTTAAAGGAGGAAAGGTTACTTAGCTCATCGTTGGCAGAGGTTTCAGCCCATAACTGGCTGACTCCAAAGAGAGACAGCATGACCGACAGGCACAGAAGAGGAGAACACATTTATGGCAAGCAGAAGTGGCCAGGCCAGCAAGAGAGCAGGGGAGTCTTTTTTTCTTTGGCTCTTTTATACTCTATCTGGTGTACTTGGATTAGGAAAGTGGCAAACCAATCCAACAGTTGATCTAATAACCACACACCCTTAGTCCTAGGATCACACACTAAATCTACTGCCTCCCGCAAAGTGCCACTTATGAGTGCAAGGGGTTTTAGGAGGACATCCGGACACAAACCGTAACAAGCGTTGTCTTTCTATGAAGCGGCCACCAGCTTTAGATTTCAGAGTTTGCACTTTAATGGACTTCTCTAGTAACAGAATGAGACTTGGCATACTCGAGTGCTTGTTTGTATGTTACCCCCTTTTTAAAAAAAAAAAAAAAAAATAGAAGGCTAAAATTCCTAAGAGGGAAAGAAAATTGTTCGACTGTCATGCAGACACAATGCTATTAACAGTCTGGTAAATGTACTGTTGGTCTTTTTCTATGCATTGGGGACATACTCAAATTCATTCTCGGAAAAGAATGTGTGCTCTAAACTTTCATTTGATCTGAAATGAGAACATCTTCCTTTGTTATTCAAGACCATTCATAAGCGTTTGGATAGCTAAATAATGTACTGTTGTACGCTCAGCTATTCTGTTTTTGCCAGGCCATTAGCTTTCTCCGTTGTTGTCACTGTTACAGATGATTCTGTAGTGAGCATCTTTATACATTTCATGCCCTTCTTATTATCCCTATTCTCAAGAGGTGAGTCAATGCCTAAAAAGCTGTGTTAAGTTTTGTAGTGTATACTGGCAGATATCAATATGCCTTGTTTTTAAAATGCAAATTTTTCTGTTTTCCAGACTTTATGTTGGTGGCTGGTTTAATTTTTTTTTTTTTTTTTTTTTTTTTTTTTTTTTTTTTTTTTTTTTTTTTTTTTTTTTTTTTTTTTTTTTTTTTTTTTTTTTTTTTTTTTTTTTTTTTACTTTAGGCGTAAGGCTTCTAGGGTGATGCATCACTGCTAGCCTCAGACCTTCCTTATCAGAAAGAAGGTAGAAGGTGGGTAAAGAGGGTGACGGTGGCCCAGAGGGTGGCTGCAGTTGAGCAGCGGAGTGTGGAGAGATGAGGTGATGAGCAGAGATTAAAGTCCTCTGCACATGGAGCTGCTCATGGCGAGGGGACCTGGGGGCTTGCTGAGTGACATCTCAAAGCTTCCTTATACAATGCCGCGATTTGTCTGAACTTTACTGTTAACAGATGGGCACTTCAGAAGCAACAAGAATCCCACAGAAGGCAAACACAAAGGAGCCCGTCGGCTTTCCTGGTAGGATGTGTGAGCCCTTGCGCTGCAGCCCTCGTAGGCTGGGGCCGACCTACTGGAAGGCCACCACCCCCCTCTGTGCACATAGGTCAACTTGCAGGCTGGAACATATATTCCAGAAAGAGCTCCAGTCTCAGAGGCTAAAGTCCTCTTACAGAAGCCAAAGAGGGGGGCCTACAGGAAATTTATTTTAGGTAGCAGCTTTATGATAAATCACACTACACATTGTAAGACTGATGGCAGAGTTTGGAATTCTAGCAGGAGATTTTTGTTTTCTTGGCACCAGGAATTGAACTCAGAACCTTGCGTTTGCCTGGCAGGTGCTGTGGTGCAGAGCTGAATCCTCAGCCCCAGGGACCTTTTCTTTATTCTCATATGGACAGCTCTACTCCAGTAAGCTAGAATTACTGGTGGAGCTTATTATAATGCAGATTTCTGGGCCTTGTTCTCATTCATGGGAAAAAGTAAGGGCCTAGGAATCTGTGCCTTGTTGGTAATTTTGTGGAGAGTAGTTGCTTAGCTAGGGGTAGAGAGATCCTGACCTGGTTGTGGGGGACAGCGAGGTACACACCCACATCTCTCTTCTAGGAGAGGTGTCTCCCATGGCCAGCCTTCAGCTCTCAGCCCTGCTAGGGTTGGTCTCAACTGAAGTAGACCATCCATATCCACGTCAGGCCATCTCATCTGTGTCCTACACAGTGACTAATCTGGGTAAGAATCCAAAAGTCCAGTGTGCTCAAAGCAGCTTCAATCTGATGGGACATTCATTTTAGCCTTTTTGGATCAGCTGAGCCTGCTGGCTTTGCCTCACAGCTTGACTTCTCATTCCAGTGCTTTTATCTTTCCCCACATCCCACTAGAGGTGGGCCTGAAGCACTGTCTCATAAACTATGTGTATAGCAAACCCTCCTTGGGGTAGGCTTCTCAGAGCTTTGCCTGTAACAATCACCACCCATACTCTGCTTGTCAAGCAAAACAAGAGGGTAAAAGAGAAGGCAGCTGACTGTGATACATAAACCCAGGATATCGGAGCCTCCTGGACTCCAATCCCAGCCTCCAAGAGCCTGCTGCCTGCCCTGCTATGGGCTGTTCTGTTCCCTTCTGCACCTTTTCCACCTTTGCACCACCCACGCTCTCTCTTTGGCTCAGTCAATTGCAGGGAACCTTAGTTAAATAAACTTTAATTTTAATCAGAACGTCCTTGTTTAAAAATATAACAATCTGGAAGAAATTTAGGGAACACAATGAGATTTGTTCCAAGAGTCTTTCCTTTCTCTGGAGAGATACTGATTTATAAAACTTCCTCTCTGAATTTATAAAACGGATCACACAGCAAACTATTTATTTAGAGCTCCAGTCATCTTTTTTCTTTCCTTTACCCCATCTCCCACCTGCCCACCCACCCTCCTGCATCCCACCCCTTGTCGAAGATGTTGGGGAGAACAGTGATTAGGGGCAGGAACTTGAGTGTCAGACCCGTCTGAGCTCTGTCACATTCAGAAAATATGTCTTGAGCACATTACTTAAATCTTAGCTCTACATTTATAAAATGAAGCTAGTTACAGAACACCGTTCACTGCACTGTAGAGTCCACTGTGAAATTAGTTTTATTCTTCCAGATACATACAGAGAACTCAATAGCAGTTGGGCTTTTTCTCCTTATTCTGTACCAGGCACTATTGATTTAACCCTCATAGAGTTTCATGAGGTAGATCCCATAATTAACTATATAATACAGACAAGAAAACAGAGGCAAATAAAGATTAACTGGTAGCATACTTTAGTGAGTGGCAAGGGTTGGGACCCCAACTCAGTTGTCTAATTTTAAGCAGGCAAGTAAAATAATAATTACACTCATTTATCAGAAAATTCAATTTTTAAATGAGATGCCCATTACTATTATCAATTTGTGGGAAGCATATTCCTTTTTTTTTTCTTTTTTTAGTAAACATTTCTGGTGTTGTAAGAAAAACTCCTGCTTTGGAAAGTCAGTGAATGGGGTCTATTTTAGAGACAGAATAATAGTTATCAGCCATGGGTTCTGGGGCTTGGGCAATCTTGGCTCAAGGATACAAACTTCAGTTAGACAGGAGAAATAAATTCAGGAGAGTTACTTTACAAGATGGTGACTATCATTAATAATAACATCTTGTGTTCTTGAAAATCACTGAGAGCAGAGTTTGTGTATTCACTACAAACATCATGTGAGGTAATGCACAATTAGGTTGACTTCGCTACTCCACAATGTATACAGATTTCAAAACACATCATCTGTGCTAGATATAATTTTGCTAGCTAAAATAAATAAATGTAATAGAACATTCATTTTGAGGGACCAAGACTGTGTTTAAAATTTTCACAGGATTTTTGGATGTGGGTTATGCCCCAAAGGGCCTCATCAATATTACTCAAATTATTATGGCTTTTCTCCCCAGGGCAGGACATTCTAAGAACATATACTATTAACTTGACAGGTTTCTGCGGAAGTTTTCCATGTTTCCATCTTTTTTGACACAGGGTGCTTTCTATAGACGGTGTGTGTAACTGGGCTCCCATCTGATACCTAAACATCCCTGGGAAATCGACGATGGATAGGAGTCCCAGCAATGCTCATAATGAAAACAGACTTCAGGACTCGTCAGCTGGCTGTGCTTCGTTTATATTTTCATTCTTTTAGCCCATGTCCTTATTTACACCAGGCCTGGAAAAAAAGGGAAAAAGCCAAATTTTGAAGCAAAGCTTTAGAGATGAGATAAATTCCAGCTGCTTCAGCAAAAGGACCCAGCTGTCCTCTCACGAAGTACATGATACAAACTCGATTCCTCTCCTCAGAAGACCAGAAGGGCTTCAAGATGTGTAGGACAAAGATGCAACTATTCCTTCAACTTTCATTTCAGTTTGGCTTTAAGTATCCTCTGGATACAGATAGCTTCAGTTTAATCATCCTCTCACAGAACCAGAGAAGATAGTTTTCATAAAAAGTGACCCTTAAAAGTATCTGGAAAGAAGACCACAGCAGTGAACAATCTTTGTTTTCTTATTAGAAGTGAAAAGAATAATTTTATTACCTAATCATTAAGTGCAGAAATCCTCCTCCGCATGAGCATCACCACTACCTCAGTTAACTGCCAGTTATAGAGACTTATCATGTGTTAGTCACCGGATATCAAGATCATTTTATTTCTCTGCCCACACTGTAGGCCAGGGTCTCTAATGCCTCATTCATCATTGCATAATGTAATTCTTCGCTCTTCTTGACAGTGAACTGCTAAATAAACTAACTTTATTTAATAAACTACATAAACTGAGTTTATTTTTAATTAACCCATGTATTTAATCAAGTATTCATTTGTTCGTTCATTAAAGAGCTATTGAACATCTCATATCAACTAAGCATGATTTTAGGCACTAACTTCATCACAAAGAATCAGAGCGCAAAGAGATCCAAGCTGTAATGTGATGTATCAGAATGGAGGAAGTGGGCTTTGCTGCTGGGGAGGTTTTGTGGGCATGAGGATGCCTCAAGGGCAAGCAGGAGGAGGAGATGCTAAGTGTATCTGGAGCAGACAGAAGCATTGTGGCTTTGCTCAAGGCTGCGGGTCTTGAACATGTCTCAGTGCGCTGGCGTAGATGTTGGGCCCACTGAGGTCATGCTGGTGTAACATGGCTCTGCCTTCTCACTGCTGTTGATTGGACAGTGGTGATTCCCTACCTTGGTGGCACCACCAAGATTATCCCTCTTTTTTTTTTTTTTAAGGGTTTTAGTGAAATAATATGAGTTATAGTGTGGGGCTACTGAGCTGTGAAACAAAAATATCAGGAATAAAATAGTTTTGTATCGAGGACAGAGTTCTAGATAACAAATACTGGAGAGAGTAAGTGAGGAGTCAAGGGAGTCCTAAGCTGTTTGGATAAGCCTGCTCTGTGGAAGTGACGTTTCAACTGAGACTTGAAAGAGCAGAAAAGTTGGGCCAGGCCAGGAGTGAAGGCAAGAGTGACACAGGCGATGGTACAAGCACAATTCTCAAAGCAGAGCAGGCTGGTGAGCAGCGAGTGAGGAGGAGGCTGAAGGGAGACAAAGCCAGCGAGGAACCTGGGGGGCATGACAGCAGGGTCAGGGGCAGCTGGCACTTTGTGCTAGATGGGCCGAGAGGCCAGTCATACGTCTTAAGGTAAATGATTCGCTGACTTAAACAGTATTCAGTTAATTCACTGCCAGCACGCCGTGGATCACCTAACAGTTCAAGTTCTGGGTGGTAACAATGGCTCAAAAAAAAAAAAGCAAGCTGCTTCATGTCACATGTCCATGGATGTCACATAGCCGTGTCCATCCATGACTTGGGCACACAAAACTCAGCAGCACAGGAAGCTCATGCTAATAACAGGAGCAGGTACAGAAGCTTTCTGTGCCAGGGTATGCACCTTTGAATGTAACTCACTTGATCCTCGTACACTAAGCCAACTATTAATAGAGAATTGAGATGATTCTTTTCAAGCAAGATAGAGTTTCATAGTTTGTCCAAGCATGCAGAAAGGAAGCAGCGGAACTGGGACATAATTTCAGACTGGCCTGATCCTAAAGCCAGATTCTTCACTTAGCATTTTATCCTGGCCCCTGTTCTGTTAGTGCTGCTTGAGGCTGTGGAGTAAAGTTAAGTCCTGCACTCTTATTTCAGTAGTAAGGTGATCATAACACATCTAAAAGTGCTTCTTGACTTAGTAACACTGTTTTATGTGCTGCGTTTGTGTTTTGGTCTGCTAGCCTAGAGTTAGATAACTCTTTAGGATGATTAATTTGATAAGGACTTAAAAGTAAGAACTTAAAAGTATATATATATATATATATATATATATATATATATATATATATATATTTCCCAGGATGAAAGTAATCATGGATTGCAAATATGTACTGATAAAAATAAAAATAATAAAAGGAAGTAAGAAGGCACCTATGGCAGAGTTAAGTGTGCAGGAAGGCATAGATCAGCTCATTGGTGGCATGCCCTGAAAGATACTCTGTTAGTAATTTTCACAGACATTGCTGTACTGCCTGGACTCTGGTATTCCATGTACTGGTGCTAGTTTCTTCCATTTCATTAGGAGCAATTTTGGTTTTATAACCCTTGTAACCAGGACAGCATACTCTCACATTAATGATAAATCAAGAACACCTCCCTAAAGAATTAGAGAAGAAAAATGACTATGCACAGGACAGAGGTCAGACACCTACTATACAGAAGACACTCCATGTCATGTGTGCCTTCCCTGGTCCAGAACAACAGCCAGCCGCAGGAAGGATTCCCACAGCAGTAAATGTATCATCATTTGGAGGAATCTTCCCCTTTTTGTTTCTGGCAGAGAAGCGTCTGTGGCACTATCCGCCCCTCCTCCTCCTGGCTTTGCTTTTCCTCAAGCAGAATACTATCAAGCAGGAATCGCTCTATTTTAATGTTCTGCATTTGTTAGGTCTCGCCCTTCATGGCTGAGGAGAGGCTAACTGTGAGCATCCTGTTGGTGTAGGGTCAGCACTCTCTGTGTCCCTGGGACACTATATCTGTAATGTGCCACTAGGCATTATGTGAAAAAGAGAATAAAGGCTTCAGGGATCAATGGATTTGGGAAAGGCTGAGCTTATGGAGTCACATTAATAGTTTTTACTATAAGAAACCTCAGTGTCTTTAGTATACACCTAGGCTATCAAAGATGGGATATGTGTATATAACATTTCTTAAATATATTTGACTATGGACACATTTTCTCAGGGTTTCCACTAAAACTCAGGACTGTAACTGCTCATCCAAATCTCTGACCTGATTCTCAGGCACTTAATCTGCCACAGCCAGGCTTGTTCTATATAAATAAAGCCTGCTTCAAGTACAGCAGTGTGATTTCCTACCCGGAGTACTCTCGATTGGTTTCTTAACCTTTTAACTGAATTTCCTAGGTTTTTTAACCTCATTTTTTCTTCTTAGTATGAGTGTCTTGTAAAAAATGAAAATAAAAATATAAATATACAATGAATACAAGATGACATAGAGAGAAATTGCAATCTGTGCACCCTCATTTTAGTGGCATAGAAAAGACACTTCTGTTAAAAAAAAAAGAGTCTGTAGTTCTCTTTTGGTCCAAGGCTTGAGTTATATACTAGGAGACTCACTTCATAGATGTTTTAAAAGAACACCTGTCAGCCATGCATAGCAGCTAGAGAATTAGATTCTCTAGTTCTCTGATCATGTTTTCGTGAAGGCTTTCACACCAACCGCTTTTACACCAAGTACCATGGGCGGAGGTTGCTGAAGGGTGCTGAGGGATTTTTCTCTTTGGTACTTCTCCACCTCCAAGCTCTGCTTGTCAGCCTTCCTCTTCCGTGACTGGGGTGCTCCTGATTCTACATCCACATTGCTTTCATTCTGGTGACCCCCAGAGCATGTAGCACAGGGCTGAGGCACTCCTGCGCTCGAGGAGTGCTGACCAGGCAGGTACTATGGTGCTTTGGCTTTCCAGGTAAACTTGAATGATGAGCTAGCAAAGCTCGCTTATTGGAGAACAACTCAATGTCACATGATTCCTGAGTGTGGCTTGAAGCATGGTTAAGAAGCACTTTTTAAATTTTTAGTACTTAGGGGTTGAAGCCAGGGACTCACACTTGCTGGGCGAGTGCCTTCCCCGTTCCACATGTTCCATAAAGCTGTTCTTCGCATTTTAACTGAGACAGGGTCTCACTAAGTTTTCCAGGCTGACCTAGAACTTGCGACCCTCCTGCCTATCTCTTGAGAAGCTCACATTAAAACCGTGTGCCACCATGCCTGTCTAAAAAGATACATTTGATCACTGTACCTCTTTTGGGGGGGTATTGTTGTGGTGCTGTCCAAAGGCACAAAAGCATGCTGATCAGGAGTGGGGCGCCTCTGGCAGAGGTACTGCAATGTTGCTGTTCATATCATTGAAAGGTCTAAAAGGTTCATATCACAGACAGAGCCTTGGTTCAGTATGAGCTTTCTGGCCTCTGTTACAACTAGTTGAAGAAGACGGGTGAAAAAGAAAGGAGTGATAGGACATAGTTGGTAGGAAGGGCAAGGGATAAGCAACGGGAGCCCATGAACACCCTGGGTAGTGTAAGTAGAAGGGACCTTTACAAGCTCTTAATTTCTGACTTTTAGAGATGAATTGAACAGGACAATTAGACGAGCCGCCTGCAGACACTCAGCAGCGGGGAACAAAGCTCAAGCTGAGGGGTCTGTTCTACTTGCTCTCATTGCCAACGACCTGTAGGCTTAGTGATGCTTCAAGAGGCTGGGGGAGCTGGCAGAACGCGTGCACAGGGTGGCCTCTGTGCTCTGGCGCCTGCACTCCCCCTCTGCCTCGCCGGCATTTTCTTCTTTATCTCCGTCCTTATCATAAACTCACCCCCGTCTTCCAGCTGCTCAGTTTGCTTCTCCTTGGTGTGGGGCACTTTGTTTAATAATATTTTTTTGTTTCTTCCTGGGCTCCCCTAGCTCATTTCTGTCCCGCACCTCGAATGTTTTTTGCCTGCAGTTTTCAGTGTCCATGAGTTCAACTGATCTGCTCTATGTGCCCCCGTCCTACTCCAGGAAGCTACCAGTGGCATTTAAGAACAGCCCTGAGGGACTCCATGGCTTATCCTCCGCTCAGCCCTTAATATGCCAGTGTAGCCCTTCGGTTCTATCCCAAATCAAAAGCTTCTTGCACGTGGAACAACATAAAACCAAGCAACAGGCAAACTTCCATTAGCCAAGGCAGCGGCCCTCTAAGCAGGGAGGAGCTTGTCTGGGCCCGCTGGAGACTTCAGGGTTGGAGTAAGTGAGGGCGGCCTGGAACAGAGGCTTGCTGAGTATCTGGGAAGAGAACGGTGCTGCGTAGGGCGGATAGGAAGTCAGAGTACTGTGGAGAAGTGGGTGAGACGGAGAGAAGAGGCCGGGGAAGAAAAAAGAAGCCAGATCCATTCGGTGGTTCTGGTTTTAGGGAAACAGGCTTGGATGGTGAAAAGTCCTGAGGGTGGAAGAATGCAATGCATGAAAGTCGGGCAGTCTCTGCTCTCTCCTTCCCTATCTTAAGTTCGTTGAATCACTTCTACCTTAGGCATGTTTATGTGTTTGTTTGCTTGTTTGATACATACATAGATTGATTAACAGTTGCTAGCAAAGCTAAGACTGGCATTTGGGAAAATACAGTGCGGGGAAGCCACAGGAAGCTCCTGAGAGTTGGGAGCCTAGAAGCAGAGGAGACTTTGGGAACAAGCCTGCCCGTGCCTCTGCAGGACACTGAAAAGCGGGCAGGTATTTGAGACTTGCACCAGAACAAGGACAGGGTCAAAGCCCATTATTCTATCTACATCTCAAGGGCCCGGGAAACCTTGGCCAACATCTGCTTTACACATAAACCCCTAAGTGTTTCCCTAGATCCAAATTATAACCGCATAGCATCTGCTTCTCATAAGCTTCTCGGAGAGGTCAAAGAGGCTCTTAGCCAAGGACAATGGCATGTTTACTTTTCATTTAGAAGGGAAGCCTTGGAAAAATCAGAAGGATAAACTTGTTAATACAGAAAAGGTAAAAAACCTGAGCAGAGTCGCTGAAGCGCTCTCTGCCAGCTGGCACAGGGCAGTTGCCCGGAGACTTGGAGAAGGGCGGGCCTGGGAGGAAGATCAGCCACCACAGCCACTTAAACAGAGCAGGGACGCCAGGTAGGCAAAGCACTGACTTGCACGACGGGAAGGCAGTTTTCTTAGGAATGAAACTTAGAAAAATCAACCCAAATGGCCCTGAACTCACCAGAGTCCATCGCCATTGCTCCCTGTTAGAGCACAGGGAAGCTATTTGCAGTAGGGTACTGGTGAGCAGAATTCTGTGGTCCTTGTTAGGTGTTTCAGTGCAATAAAGAGACAGGAAAGGTCAATGAGGCTTGTATTGGAGGCAGGGGGAAGACCACAGGAAAGGAGAGATGTGAAGCTTCCCAGGTCCTGGTCAGGGCACAAAGGCTAGATAGGTTCAGAATGGAGGCGGGGTTTAGGGGGCAGTCTGCATGACGTAGCAGATAGTGATTGGGCAGGAGGTGGGAACAAGGAAAGAGGATATTGTGTTTGAGAGTAGCAATTTGCTTTATTATTTGGTACTGGGGTCAAACTCAGGACCTTGCCCTTGGGAGGCAGGCACTTATACCGCTGAGCTATTTCCCGGGACTGAAACAGAATATTGTGAAAGGGGAGAAACTATATTTTGACCAGGGAGGAGAAAGGCTATATTGGCTCACCACCATGATGATTAGCAGAAATTTTTTAAATTAAGGTAGAGAAAACCTCTCAGTCTTTTTCTTTCTTTCTTTCTTTCTTTCTTTCTTTCTTTCTTTCTTTCTTTCTTTCTTTCCTTACTTTCTTCTTCCTCTTCCTCATCTTCCTCTTCCTCTTCGTCTTTGTTCTCTCTGTCTCTGTCTCTGTCTCTCTCTCTCTCTCTCTGTCTCTTGTGCAGGGTCTCACTATGCAGCTCTGACTCATAGTGACTATCCTCCTGGTTCCTGCCTCCCAAGTGCTGGGATTACAGGCTTGCACCACCACGCCCGAACTTCGTCGCAGGCTCAGAGAGCCAGGCAGATGCGGCAGGTGGGGCCAGGCCTCAGTTTATTTCAATTGAGAGCCATAAGAGATTGTTTTTCTAGCAAATAGTGCATCTTGAAATCATCTGCTTACCATGACCTACATTTGTATATACGCGCAATGCGTGTTAATGAAACATTAACGTAGAAGGTGCTGCACTAAGGACATGACTCAATTAATTAAATTTAATTCTTACCATAGGCATTTGTGGCTGGTGGGAGCCACATGGTTTCCCTACTCACGAAAACAGACTTTTAAGGCTTTGGGTATTGAATAAAGCCTATCCGGCAACATCACTATTGATTAAACCAGTATTGATATCATTTTTCACTACAGTGTTCTAACTTAAAGACCAAATCAAAGGCTGGGGAGCTAGATCGGAGGTCTAAATGCCTGCCTGGCAAGCACAAGGACCCAGGTTCGATCTCTGGTACTGCATTCCCAGTCAGCCCCCGATGAGCTGGCCTCGAAAACCTGGCATGGTGGTGCACACCTGTAATCTCAGCACTGGGGAGGCTGAGACAGGGGGATCACTACAAGTCCAAACTGCATAGCAAGACCCTGTACCAAATAAAAATTATATATATATATATATATATATATATATATATATATATATATACATATATATGTATATATATATGGAGAGAGAGAGAGAGATAGAGAGAGAGAGAGAACATATCAAATACCCTATCTATTGCAGTTGATTAGCTACAAGGATTTTTTTTTTTTAAATATGGACTATTTTATCAGTTTATGTCTGAGGTCCTTGAGGAAAACACTCTAAGATTGGTGCAAGTCCAGGAAAGTTGAGCTATGTAAACTTGGATAAATGAATAACATTTCTTGTCTCAAATTTCTTATTTGTGAAATAAGGATAGGGAATAGGAAATCTTTTCTGGCCCCTCCAGCTGAGAAGTTATGATTCTATGTTTTAAAGCCTTGGAGGCTCTTACCATTTCTACAATTCCTGACTTTGTCATTTCAAATAAATAAGGGCTCAAGTGTGGGCTGAATTGTTTCACTGAGAACCCTGGATCTAACTCAGAGTTGTTTCTTTCCATCATTCTCTAGTCTTAGTCAAAGGTGGAAATACTCCTCACTTTTGCTCAGGGCAAGTAAGTTAAGATACATTGGCTTAGCCGGGCATGGTGGCTCACACCTGTAATCCCAGCACTCAGGAGGCTGTGGCAGGAGGATCGGTGTGAGT
Organism: Myocastor coypus; assembly: GCA_004027025.1. Classification (NCBI taxonomy): domain Eukaryota; kingdom Metazoa; phylum Chordata; class Mammalia; order Rodentia; family Myocastoridae; genus Myocastor; species Myocastor coypus. Next base: position 2,794 of record PVJA010002421.1, on the reverse strand, counting down.
TCGAGACCAGCCTAGGCTATAAAAGTGAGCTCAAGGCCAGCCTGAACTGGATAGTGAGACCCTGGCTCAAAAAGACAAAACAAAACAAAACAAAAACAAAAGCAACCCCCCCAAAACAAACAAACAAACAAACAAAAAACCCACCAAGGTACATTGGCTTTCACCAAGCTCCATAGGACAGAATCTATGTAAATGGAACATCATAGATCACATGAATAAAACATGCAAAAGTATCATTGCAGGTGACATTTGTGACAACTTTGCCTCTGTGTACATGTTTGTGTGCACACATACAAATGCATAAACATGACCGGGATGGCAGTCAAAGGGAATTTTAATTTTCTTTTTTATTTTTGTTTTTTTGAGATGCGATTTCACCGTACAGTTTAGGCTGGCTTTCAACTCACTTCGTAGCCCAGTCTGGCTTTGAACTCAGAGCAATCCTCCTGCTTCAGCCTCCTGAGTGCTGGGGTTGCAGGCATGTGCCATCACACCCAGTGAGATTTTAAAATTGATTTCTAATATTCATTACCTTTTCTAAGAGGATGGCGTTTTTCTCTGAACAATTACAAACACAAAACTATACTCCAGTTTTTTGTTGGTGGTATGATGCTTTCCATTTGGGGATGAGAATTATTCTATGAAGTGCTCATGAATGAATCAGATGAAATAGAGCACCTACATGAAGACCTGTGGTTGGTGCTTGTGTGGAAAGGGTGCCGTGTGCTGAGGACGCGCCCCAAGATGGGATAGGCAGTGTGACATAGAGAACCGATGCTGGTGTGCGTCACTGCAGTGCGGGGATGAGAACTCCAATTTTATTGGTTGCTGCTTCTTGATGTGTCTTCTAAGATATTTGACGTAGTTAATTTTGGAATGAGGGTCTTGGCTGGATTTCTCGGATGCTCACTGGGGAGACTGGAGTTGTCTCAACCCTGTGGCATCTGGAATGTCTCAGCCTGTCCTCCTCCCACTGAGGCTTGTAGAACCTCCTAGGGATAACTAATGGCGCACATGCAGATAGCCACACAAACAGCAATGAAGTCAGCCCTGACGTGTGTCCAGAGCGGTGGACGCTGAAAGAAGCAAGGCTGCTTGAAGGAAAGAGCCCGAGAATGTTCTTATTGTGAGAGCAAAGGAAGATGACTTGGTGCTTGTGAAATCGAGGACGGGCATTGACACGTGCTCAGTGTGTATGGCATGGTTGCGGGACGTTGCCAAACTGCCTTCCCACGTATTCTTGTCCATTTGTAGCCTACATCAGCGAGTTGAGGAAATGCTTACGAAGACAGCATTCACCATTTCCTTTGTTCCTTTCAGCTATCCTATGATTAACACATTCAGTTTTAAAAGGGAGGAATCCAGATATCAAATAAATTAAACATTTTACCAAGGATAGTGAGTATGTAGAAAGCAGAACTGGGTTGGTACCTGAGTAACCTCTTCCTCTTCCTCCTCTGGATTTGAACCGCTGCTGCTTCTGAGTCCTGAGAGAGCATGGCCTGATGACCCAGCTGCCTGCAATGGGTGACAGAGCAGGGAAGACAGGATACGGGCCTCCGTCAGCCCCTCACTTGCCGCATAATTGGTTCACGCACCATGGCCTTCACTGCTAGCATGCCTTCTTCCAATGATTTGACTTTTAGAAAACATCGCAGATCAACCCTCTTAACTTTAATAAGAGCCCCTGACCAGGCTCTGTAGAGCTGCCTCCTCCTCTGTCCCACCTTTGCTTTTACTTGAGGAATCTTGAAGAACATGATTTCCATGTGGACCTCTGGTGGCTACTGCCAGAGACATCTTGTGGAGATGCTGAAATAATTTGGCATCCCTGACAAAGACGGAGGGTCCAGGCCCTCGCTGTTCCGGGAGGCAGTGATGCGTGTCTGAATAAACTTGGCATAATCATCCCAAATCGTGGTTGGCGCGTCCTATCAGTGACATAACATCAAATAAATAAATGACTCCTGGAAAACAGCTCATCCCCAAGCCAGCTGCTTTTATTGCTAAGCTCTGGTTTCACCGTGATTAATGAGCATATGCTTCCCCATCTTTGGCTGTCGGAGCAGTTCTCAAAGCCCTCTCCCTCCCACGGCTGTCTTGCCATAAATCCCTAGAACTCAAGGTGGTGCCATTTCCCAAAGACTCCCATGGTCCTACTTCGATCAGCAGGACAGTTGACATCTCTGGGTTGCGTAAGCAAACTCTGGGCTTTGTGCCTAACAGAGAGCAGCTTCAGCGTGGCTCTGGCACGAGTGCCCCTTCCCAGGGTTGTGTTAGCAGCATGCTGGAGTGTCCCGGAAGAAATCCTTGCAGTGAAGAAAGGAGGGACTCTCTTAAGAAGGGTCCTGACTTCATGGCATGACTGAGGTATGAACTCTGTATCATGTAGTTTTTGCTTTGGTATCTTTCTGGGCTTGGTCTTGCAGGGCTTCACCTTATCATGACGTTGTTTGTTAATCATGTAAGCTCCAATAAAACATCTGGATGATGTGGGACACATCCTGAGCAAAGCAGGGAAGGATCTTTCTTTTTTCCTCATCTACTTTCTTCCCGTACTCCAGAGCCATTAAAATAAGCAGCCTCGTGCATCTTCCAGGCCTTTTAGAATGCATTGGCCCACCTGAGTGTTCCTTCACCCCCGCTCTCTGTTTATGTTACAAGAATGTGGCTGTTCTTTGAAAAGAATCTTCAGTTCTTATTTTTTATTAGTATATGTGATACACAATGGTTACATTCTTTGTGGGGAGTTTGGGTATGTCCACAGCACATCTCAAATCCTTTTTTTTTTTTT